>JAFEMH010007864.1:0-73049 GCA_022495995.1 Adenophora triphylla var. japonica
ATGATGATGAGCCTGAGTAGGCTCATTTGCTTTCCCTCTTTCCGTTGTTTTTTTTTTGTTTAGCAACAGTATATTTTGTACCCGTAATAAAACATTTGTATAGCGCACAACAAAGTATTTCATTTGAGATGTAATGTTACATTTTGTGATTCCTGGGATCGACTTTAGAATTGCTGTTAGTTTATTATTTTTTGTGCATGTCACATGAGCCGGGAATGCATTTGTGGTTATGGTATGGTCCCCCACTTCCCATTTGCAGCCCCTTCGAAGCTTTCTTTCCCATTTTCTCTAGAAACCTCCATTTTTGCCAGCGGATTCTTCGTCCGCTTCTTTAAAGTTTTACCGAGGCTTTCAAAGGAGAGGCAAGCGTTCTTCCTTGAAATGCTGCTCAAAACGTGGATTTAGGCACCCAGATGAGGCACAATAAGCTGGCTTTCGAGATGCAGGTTTTGACTCCGCTCTATTGGGTCCCTTTTAAGGAGTTGGGCCTCTGATCGGGAATTGTTGCTGGGTCGCCGCAAAGTTCTCGGGATGTTAGGAGGCACATGATAAATTTTCTCCTATACGAGGTCACGCCCACCTTTGAGGATTTTCTGAAGCTTTGATTGGGAGGACCGGGAGGTGGAGGTCATCTCGCTTCCTTTCATTGGCGGCGCGCCGCGAGCGTGAAGCTTGCATGCTTTCTTCCAGACTTGGCTGAAGGAAGTAAGGTGTGGTGGCTTACTTTTGATTCTGGTCATATCGACATTTCCTGCTACCACGAGTGGTTTATGCAGCCACGACGAGAGTGACGTCTCGTAGGATGCATTTTCTTTGTGCGTGATAGCGACGCTTTTCATGGCTAGCTCCCTCGTGGTACGTGACGGCTGGGCCGGACGTGGCAGGGCACTGCTGCCTAGGAGGATATCAATGTTCCGTGGGTGCTGTGGGAGACCCTTCACAAAATATGATCTGGCCTGCTACCGGGGATAGGTTCATGCGAGGGGGAAGCCCCACTTCGCTTCACCTTGTGGCTTCGCGAGAGAGGCTTCTAGCCATGCCCGAGTCTCCGACGTCTTTTAGCCGCTCGGACGCTCGCTCGCCGACCTCTTATATTGATATGGATCGCTCCCACCTGGGAGAGGCTGCTGGATGGTACGCCTGGTACGCATCGATCCGTTCGTGGGTTCCTCAATGGGGATCGAGATCATGCAGGGCCTTTCAGAAGGTTCTTATAAGTTTTCAAAGCTCCAGGTTTTTCTTGGTCGCCCTTCTATACTCCGTCGCTTGTTTCCCTTGCTAGTCCGGACGAGGCAGAGCCTTTGGCTGATCGTACGACATCGCCACCGCGGAGGTGGCTTCTTTTCATGGAGCAGTTTTCCCATGCTTTTCCGTATTTTTCGGTGGCATGAAAGTATTCCGGCTTTCCCTCCCGCTATATGCTTCTTCGACGTCGGGAGTAGTGTCACACACTCCACCGAGTATCCTGGATTGGTACGAGCAAGATGTCTGCGTCCCAAGTGGTTTTTGGGAAGCAAAGGTGAAGCGATTCTGCTAGTGAGGCAAGGCCGCGACTACGGCTATAACCTGGGAAAATGCCGAAGCCCTGTCTAACCCTCGTAATGCGACGGAGACGCTTTATTTGACTACGAGACTCGAGTTGATCGATCATCGGAGAGAGGTCCTCTTTTGCACACCCAAGGCAGGATTCCAATGAAGCTCTACGAGTCGCTGGATTGTTTAGGCGACTCTACTAGGAGGACCCCTAATCTCGAAAATGGAGAGAGACAGAGTCAGCTCACGTGGAGCTGGTAAAGAAGATCTCAAGTCTGGGACGAGGGAAGAAAGGGAAGAATGGCAGGGGACAAGCGCGATCAGCCGGCGGAATTTGACCTCCTCCTAAGTATCCATTCATTGTATCACAAGGTACACATTATTTGTTAAATGTATTAAGTCTATTCTTTAGCATGTCATGTGAACTGGAGTGGTTAGTAGACCGTGCTTGAACTCATCAAGAAACATGTCAGAACCGTTAGTGATTTGTGATTTTACTTTTAAAGCTTCTTGTCGAGACGCAAGATCTCTTGTTTTCTTTTTTGCTTCTTTTTTTCGTGAGCCTTCGCGGCGTCCAACTTCTGATCTTCTCTCGGTTGTGTTTGTGGACCGAAGCGCCTCCGAGCCTCTTTGACGCGCATCCTTTTTTGTCTGGATTTTTGTTTGGATTTTGGTGCTATGGATGGGTGAGGCACGGGCCTCCAGGTGGTTCCTTGACAAGTCATTTTTGATGATCTTTTCAACAGTTCCCTTGCTTCTCGATTGTCGGCGTTGGGTCCTCGACCTCATTTTTTGTGAAGCTTCTTCTTGAGCTCCTCTCTTTTTTTTTTCTTTTTAAAGCTTCTGCTTGAGGTCTTTTTTATTTTGAAAGCTTCTGCTTGAGCTCTTTGTTTTTTTTTCGAAGCGTACGAGGGCGAAAGCAAGCCCCTGGCTTTTTGTTGACTTTGATGTTGAGTGACCTTTGGTGGTCCTTTGATGTTACCGTCGTCGTTGACTTGGTCAAAGTGATGGTGGGGACATGTTCGGGAAAAGTGTATAGTTTGATGGAGGTCTTGGTTGACATTCAAACTTTTTTTGTTTTTGTGTGTTTTTAGACCGGACCAATTAAGGTTGCCTACATTCCCCCCCCGGACTAGAGGGCTCAGGTCTGCGTAGTTCGACACTACAAGGAGTGCCAAGAGATGCACAGTTGATCTTCTTTAGGCCCAGTATCTGCGAAGTTTGCTTCCGTTGACTGGATTCATGAAGAGATTGCCGTCTAGGTCTGTCAGCTTCATGGCACCTTCGAAGAAGATCTTTTTAATCACGAAAGGGCCGATCCATGTTGGTTCCCACTTTCCCAGTGGGTTGGTTCGAGTGGGAGGCTTTTCCTTGAGTACCAGATCGCCTTCCCTGATGTCTCGGGACTTGAATTTCTTGTCGAAAGCTCTGGCCATTCTGCTTTGGTAGGCTCGGATATTCTCCATGGCCTTTAATCGGCGCTCGTCTAGCAGAGCCAGTTCATCGTGTCGGCTTCGGAGCCATTCGATTTCGTTGATCTCGTTTTCCAGCAACACTCGGAGTGAGGGAATTTTCAATTCAACGGGCAGTACTGCTTCCATCCCGTATGTTAGGGCGAATGGAGTTTCACCCGTGGCTGTTCTGACTAATGTTCAGTAGCCCCAAAGTGCTAGGTGCAGCTTCTCGGGCCAATCTCGTCCTCGTGTGGTCATTTTTCGGATGATCCTTTCGAGAGTCTTGTTTGCTGCTTCTACTGCGCCGTTAGTTTGCGGCCTGTAGGGAGAGGACTTGTGGTGTGTGATCTTGATTTCTGGCCGCCAGCCTCTGTCGCATTCTCCTTCGAAGTGGGAGTCATTGTCTGATATGACCTCGTTTGGGATGCCATATCGGCATATGATGTTTTCCTAAAGGAAATGTGCGACCTTTCTGGAAGTTAGCACCTTGTAGGACTTGGCTTCGACCCATTTTGTGAAGTTGTCAATCGTGACCAAGATGAACTCGTGGCCGTTGCTGCCTAGCGGAGTGATTATTCAGATGACGTCAATTCCCCACGTGGCAAAGGGCCATGGCGTAGTCATGCAGTAGAGATCGCGAGGAGGAAGATGATTGAGGTTGGAGAACCGTTGGCGCTTGTCGCAGCTTCGGACAAAGTGGATGTAGTTTGCCTCCATGGAGATCCAGTAGTAGCCCATTCGAAGAATGATCTGCATCAGGGCTCTGGCATTCATGTGGGGGCCTCAAGCCCCGTTGTGGACTTCGTTCATAAGCTTGTTTGCTTTTTCCTGGCTGATGCAGCGTAGGAACGGTCCTTGGTAGCATTTTTTGTATAGCATGTCCTCAAGGATGACAAAGTGAGAGGCAAGGCGTTTTAGGGCCACGATGCTCTTGGCTTTGATTCCTTCTTTGCGTTGGCCTTCCTCGTTCATGAAGGCGGTTTTCCCATTTCTTGAGGCATTGGAAGATCTGATTGACGCACTGCACTGGTGAAGAGGCTTCTGATTTGCGTCTCTTTTGGCACTTCAGCAGTTCCCAAATTCACTATGATTAAAACCTTCTCGGCAGCTTAGGCCAGGTTTTTCTCTCGTTTGACAACATGCTTAAAGGTTTGTTTAATGCATTGTTCAATTAATGTGTCCGCTTCTTTATTAGATGAATTGTTATTAACTAATCGTGTTTTAGTTTACTCATCATTTCGTTAAAGATGCAAAGGAAGGATATCTAGAAAGGTCGGACCTTTTATTGAAAGCGTAGAGAGGATACATTGTTGATTATGGACTCACAATCTTCTGGCGTAGAGCCATCAGATGACTCGAAAGACTTGAATTCACATACAACATGACTCGAAGCTAGACTCTAGGCGACGAGGGATTGGACCAGGCTTCATTGTTCTTTGCGGGCTGTAGGTCTATAGAGGGTGGCGATGGATTTGGTGGCCATTCTTCAGTTGATGCCATTCCTGGAGGATGGCTTGTTTGCGGTTCGACTTCAAACCAGATCGCGGAGGTTTTAGGTTGCTCCTTTGACGGTGCCCTCCATTGGTGTTGCTACCAGATCCTGAGGGACCTTGACCATAGAAGTCATGGAGAGCTTCTTCCAGGAGGGCGAAGCATTCATTGATTCGGAGTTGATTCTTGCTGATGTTGATTATCTTCATAGAATCTGCTTCCTTATCTGAGATCTTTGCTTGGATGACATTCACGATGTCTAAATTGAGGGGGCATGCTATCTCTCTTTCTCTGATTAGGCTTTGAAGGAGGTCGCGCCATTGTTCTTCCAGGTCAGATACCGGGATGTTGAATTGGACTATGCTGTGATGGCTGTCCCCGTGAGATTCGAGTGTGTCGGTATGAGGGTTGTCCTGCTCTAGCGTGTTGGTGATGAGCCAGCTTTCCTCAGGAGGATTTTCGGCGAAGTATGAGTCTACTTCTTGGTCAAGTTCCATCTGGGCATCTATTTCTTGATCTTCCTACATGCATTCTTCGCAGTTGCATAATTCAGAGTTGTCGTCTTGGCCCATGAGTTCCTCGATCTCTAACTCGTCACGGCTTAGAGCGTGGATGTAGGGATCTCTTTCGTAGCGAATCATGACTGGAGACTCGTCTGCAGAGGAATACTCGGTCATGTCGGGACCCTCTTCTGGGTCATAGCTTACTGGCCAAGCGCTTTCCATTGTGATGCTCTAGCGGATCACTTCAAGGTTTTCGTTGGCGTTGATGAATTTCACACATTGGTGGAGAGTTGATGATACTGCTTTCATCTGGTGCAGCCAAGGTCGTCCCAGCAGGGCGGAGAAGGTTGAGTTGATTTCCACAACTTGGAATTCTACCGACTCCATTTGTTCGTTGAATTGGATCCTCAGATCGATTACTCCTACGACAGGGCACAGAGTTGAGTCGTAAGCTCGGATTATCCGAGGCGAAGGTCTCATCAGGGAGCGGTCGACACGGAGTCATTTTATTGTGCGCAAGGCAATGATGTTGACTGCAGAGCCATTGTCGACCAAGACGTTTGGGAGGTAGAACCTCTCTATCTTTATGAGGATGAGGAGGGCCTCGTTGTGTCTGTTTTCACATATCGGCAAGTCTGCATCTGTGAAGGTTAGACCGCTTCCGGTGCTGCCATTTGATCTCGGGCCCTCCTCCGGGGAGCGTTTGATCCATCCATTAGTGTGTCTTGATCATGGCAGAGATCATAGGGAGACAGTCATCCTTGGATGTTCTTGTCTGGATTCCCGGTCACGGGAACGTTTGACTCTAGTTTCGCATTCCCAGTCATAGCGGGATAGCATGTTGACAGTTTCGGAGATAGCAGGGGACTTACTCTTGCATGGAGTCTCACTGAAGGCTATCATGTTCACCCTGTCGTTTCGGGGGAACGGATTTCCGATTGTGCTGGGGCCACGGGGGCGTTCCAATTTTCCTTCTTCGATGAGTCCCTAGACCACTTGCTTTAGCACGAAGCAATCGTCGGTGGTGTGACCGGGGTAGTTGTGGAAGGCGCAGTACTTGCTCCTATCCATGTTGGGTTTGATAGTCTTTGGTTGGAAATTCTCGAGAGGTTTGAGGAGATTCGGCTTCACCAATTCTTCAAATACTTGGCCCAGGGGAATTTCGAGGTTGTCAAAATGCTGGAATTGTTGTGGGCGAGGAGGATTGTTGTTCCTCGGGGTGCTTGATCGCGGTTTACTTGAGCTCCTTTTTGGATGTCGTGGACTATTCCGGCTGCCTCCTTTCCTTTGTTCGGGACAGGTGCTCGATTTGACAGGTTTGCCCGATAGCGGTAAGACGAAATATGGGTCGTTGTTGTTTTCTGGAGGCTCAAGGTCTTTTCGAACTTGGTTCCGGCGTTGACCATGGCAAGGAGATCTGGATAGAAGTGATGGCTGATCATGGTCCTCAGAGATGGTTTGAGACAGGAGTGGAAGATGTCCATTTGCTCCTCTTTTGAAAGTGGATCCATTATCTCGCTTAGCTTCCAGTTCCACCTTTTGTAGAACTCGCCTACTGGTTCGTCATCCTTTCGCTCGGTGGCTTGTAGATCATGGCGGTTTGTTTTCCATTCGAGGTTGGCGTGGTACTTCTCTAGGAAGATTTCGCTGATTTGGTCCCACGTGGAGCGGTTTTCTGCCTTTACGTTGAGGAACCACCTTAATGTTGTGGATTTGAGGGAATACTGGAAGTGATTCGCCATTTGTTGAGGGGTGGCCCCTTTGGCTCTCATACCCAAGACATAGGTATCGATGTGGGTTTTCGGGTATTCTGTCCCGTCGAACTTTTCCATTTCCGGCATTCTGAATTTTGGAGGTAAGGGGACCACCTTATTCGAATCTGTGGGCATGAGGGAGTCCTTCCGAGAGTTGGCCAATTTGCCTTTCATGTCCTTCATCTGTTCGATCAACCAAGCCATGTGAGGGTCAGTAGGTTGAGGCAGGTTGCCATTTTCGGGGATGGAAACCGAAGATGGAGGTGGATTGGCTGATGGGATTGCCATTCGATAGTCTTGAGGAGGTAGTTGAGTGTATACCATCCATACCCTTGGTTGTTGAAATTGAGGGCGTGATTGTCCGGGCCGCTAGGGTTGTGTTTGGGAATTGGGGAAATGTTTCATTAGCCCTAAGTGGCAGACCAGCGGGTGGTAGGTTTGAAATGTCAGGATATCCGCTTGGGATGTCTGTCCCGAGTAAACATTAGGATTTCAGGTTATGGCTGCGAGGCTCATATAGAGGCAAGGGATTGAATCCCGAGGGATATCGGGATGCATTGGGATACGGCGGGGCAGGCCCGTATGTGTTTTTTTGATATTGAGCTTGTGGCGCAGGGCCGAGAAACTAACTGTGCTGAGGCGGGTAGGTCGGAGCTGCTTGACTGATGCCTGATAAAGCTTCGAGCGGGAACTGCTTTGAGTTATTGGGTTCTCGTAGCTTGGCGGAGGTGGGACCTGCTGATAGTTTTGAGGACCCGGAGGAGCAGGTATTTCTTCGTCTTCTATGAAAATGAAGGTCCCATCAGTTTAGGGAACAGCAACGGCTCCGCGACGGCGCATGGTGTCTACGATCCAGGCTTGCTGCTCTTCTTGGCACCTCTTGAGAGTTTCGAAGGTTTGCAGCATCTCCTCCATTGTCTGGAGGTTTCTCAGTGGAGGGGTTCCGTTTCCCTCACTGTTGTCTGTTGATCCCGCCATGGGGGAGTAGCGGACTGTTCGGACCGCTGAACCGGAAGGGCTGTCGGACCTTGTAACTTCGATACTAAAAAGGCGGCTCCCGGGTACTCTCAACCACTCTCGGTTCGCTGGAGGGGGTGACGGGTAAGGTTTAGACATGGGAAGGCCTTTTTTGATAAAGGGGGAAAGCTCATGTGACATGCAGTTTCCGTTATTTATTTATGATTTTTGTTGTTGTTTTAATTTACTTAAAACAGTGTTTTCTCAGAATCCTAGGTAGGTTGGGAAAGATTGCTCTTCTTTTCGCAACTATGTTAGATCATGGGTCAGTGGAGACCATCTGTGCGTCTATAAGCCCCTCGTTTTGCACCTGCATTTCGACATCCCAGGGTGGACAGCCCCAGGCGAGGGTCCTATAGGGCAAGCGGTTTCCACCGGCCTAAAAGAAAAAATCGAACCTAAGGATCGAGCCTGTCATGTTCGTTTTAATGCGTCGGCCTTGTGAATAGTGAGCCGAGCCGGTACTTGAGTCAAGATCTGGTCGAGAGTTCGGCATGACCTCTCTTTACCCTACTTGTGCAAGGGATCTGTGACGTTAGGCATTGGCTAGGTCATATTGTCATGGCTGACGTATCAAAGGCTTGATGACATGGTGTCATGTGGGCATGGATGTATATCCGGGACGGAGCATCGTCTGGGTGTAGCTTCGAAAATCAAGATCGGGTCAAGATTTTATCATGACCTTTCATCGTTTTGCTTGCGCAAGGGATCTTGAGTTCCGAGCTTTGACCCAGAAAATGGCCGGCATGGGATATGTATCCAGGCTGTATGACACCTGACCGGGTAAAACCAAACCGAGTCCGGACAGAGCAGTGTGACGCAAGCGTGCAGTGGCCGACATCAAGCAGGACGGGATGTTTGGAATGATCCTGTGCGCGTCCAAGAGGCCTAGGAAGATCAAACGGAATGCAACTGAGACCACTCAGGGTTGAGGGTTGTAGTGTGCAGTGTACCGAGGCAGCAAGTGCGCGTAGCGTGCGGTGTACCGAGGCAGCATGGCGAGTAGTGTGCGGTCACTAAAATTCTTTTTCTGAGTAAAACAAAAGTTTTTGAGGAATTTTAAATGTATATACAAAGATGTATATTGATGCATTTTTTTTGTAATTTTATTTTTTTGTAAATAAAAAGTAATGCACATGCACACACACACACACAACACACACACACACACACACACACACAACAGTTAAAGAAATGGGTAAAATGAAAGTTTGACCCTCATCATTGTTTTAAAAATCTTTTGTTTTTGTTTAAAAGTTTTTTAAAACAAAATCATTCCCCAGCAGAGTCGCCAACTGAAATTACCCGGATCCGGCTCGCGCGTGGGCCTCGGCATCTCGCGTCGTTGGTAGAGGAGGTGTCTCGCTGCGTTTTTGTTTGTAGAGTCGCCACACCGTTTTGATTTAGCCCAAAACATTGAAAAAAGGCTTAGTTTAAAAACTGTTGTTGTGTGATGAGATTTTTGAGTTCGGAGGTCAGATTACTCCTCGGGAAGGGCATAGTAAAGCGCACCCGAGTCGCCTCGTAAAAATGAGTCTTTCGGTACCCCTCTTTCTTTAAAAGTTGTGTGTGTGTATGTGCTTTTTAAAAATGCATGTTGTGTATGATGTCTACATCGTACGCTATGTATTGAAATGTATTGAAATAGTAATGGAAGGAAGCCTTACCAATGTTGGTTCGTGTCTGTCTTCCGCTTGGGAATAGTGTTTGAGTGTTGAATAGTGTTCCGGGACGGACCGGGATGGCGTCCGTACGTGCCGATGTCTGCGGACAAAGCTTCGGCGTGCCTCGGGATTGTCAGGTGTGTACTCGGGCAGAGTTTCGACGTGTGTTGGGATCGCATGGATCATTGACTGGACTAGGGCAGAGGTCCGGCGTGCGTCAGGATCGTCGGTTGTGCTCGGGCAGAATTTTGGCGTGCGTCGGGATCGTCGGTTGTGCTCGGAATGGGCCGAGACGCCTCGGGATGGCTCGGAATGCCTCGGGATGGACCGATAAGGCTTCGGGATGGACCGTCAGGGCTTCGGGATGCCTCGGGAGTGCCTCAGGGCAGCTCGGGAGCGTCTTGGGAGCGCTCGGCAGGGCTTCGGAGTACCACGAGGGGCCTCGAAATGCCCCGGAGGGAACCGAAAGGGACCGGGATTGCCCCGAAGGGTCTTTGAAGGAGGCCTGAAGGCTGGGGGAGAGAGAGAAGAGAGGAGATGTGAAAAATATGAGGGGGGGAGCCCTCTATTTATAGGGGTAAAAAATATGCAAAATGGTCCGCACGGACCATTCTTGCAAAACCAAATTTTTGGTTTTCCTAGATTTAAGGGAATATTGTGGACTTTAAGAGGATTTTGTAATAATTGTGTCTGGAAGCAAAGTGGTCTGTACGGATTGTCCTTGCTTTTCCAAATTTTTCAAAATTCTCAAAAAGTCCTTTTGTGCTTTTTTATCCCAGAAAGGCCCCCCTTTGATTTGGTTGGTGGTTTTTGGGGTTTTTGAAGGCTACGGGTGTTCGAGATCACGTTTGTGTGAGTCTGCGGTGTTTCCTGTGCATCGGATGAGGTATGATACAGATTGGGGTACTTACAGTTTGACATTCAAACGCTCATTTCCGACTTAAAACCGACGTTTGGCATTCAAAGGCTCTTTTACCAAAATCAACGTTTGTCACTCAAACTAAAGATTCAAGTTCGTCATTCGAACCCCTTTTCAAACTCAAAACCAACGTTTGTCATTCAAACGCTCGTACCACAATCAACGTTTGTCATTCAAACTAAGATTAAAGCTTGTCATTCAAGATCCTTTTCAAAAAGCAACACAAACACACACACACACGCACACTTTTCGAGAAAGGTAGAAAGACTCGTCATACGTGGCGTTTCGGGTGATCTCAACATACTCTTCCTGAAACGTAACGTGACCTCCGAACCTAACAATCTCTGGTAAAATAAAAAGCCTTTACCAAGTTTTGAATACCAATCAAAACGACCCATTTTCAAAGCCTTTTTCAAGTTTTGGCTACCAATCAAAACGACCCCTTTTTCAAAGCCTTTTCCATGTTTTGACTACCAATCAAAATGATCCCTTTTTCAAAGCCTTTTCCTAAGTTTTGGCTACCAATCAAAATGACCTCCTTTTCGAACCAGCCTTTTTCAAAGTTTAGGCTCATAATACAAAACGGCTTGGCAACTCTCTCTCTTTTCAGCGAGGTCCCAAGTTGCGAAAGCCGCTCGCCGCGTTCCGCGCGCGATCCGGGTAATTTCAGTTGGCGACTTCACTGGGGAATCTAACATGTTTTTTTTCAAAACTCCTTCGTTTAAAAAAAACATTTTGTGAGTCAAACTTTCGTTTACCCTTCCTCGTATTGGTGTGCGAGTGTGTTTTCAAAACATCGAGCTGTTTTCAAAAAAAAAACAAAAAGATGTTTCATTTTCATCTTTTTCAAAATCATAACATGTTCGTGCATTTCCGTTCATATTTGATTGTTGTGCTATATCATGAACTGCGCATAAATTCTTTAAAACGCATTCTAAAAATCTCTATTTTACTCAGAAAAAAATAATTTAGTGACCGCACACTACTTGCACTGCTGCCTCGGTACACCGCACGCTACGCGCACTTGCTGCCTCGGTACACTGCACACTACAACCCTCAACCCGGGGTGATCGTTCAGTTGCAGCTTGATTGGTCTGCCATACACCTTTCGAGCGCACACGAGGTCATCCCAAACAGCCCATCCTAGCCCTTGTAATCCATGCACTCTTTGTGTCACACTTCGTCCAAGACCTTGGTTGGTTTTTGGCTTAGTTCGTGTCATAAAGCCTAAGTGTATGCTTTTACGTCGATCTCCCTCACAAGTCAATCTTAAAAGTTGAGATCGAAGGTCGTTCTCGACCCGAAGTCTTAGCTTTTCAGCCTTGACTTTGACGCAGAGCCACGCTAAAAACATACCCGAAGGTTCAAAGTGACGCCGTGTCATCAAGCCCTCAACGTATGCACCATGCCAACCACAACTTGGCCAACGCCAAAAGCTAAGGCCCCTCGCGCAAGCGAGTCAAGAGAGGTCATGCCGAAATTTTGGCACGATTTATGCCTTAACTTAAGAATGTTGACTTCGACCGTGACCCGCATGTCACATACGTTGAAAGTTTACATGACCAGCTAGCCTTAAGTTCACTTTTTCCTTTGTCGGTGGAACTCGCTTGCCTTATAGGACCCTCGCTCGGGATTGTCCATCCCGGGAAGACGATTTACAGGTGAAAAACGAGGGGCTTATAAACGTAGTGCTGAGATCCACTGATTCAAGCCATATGTTAGTTGCGAAAAATAAGATGCAATCTTTTCCAACCAATTAGGACTCTGAGAAAACGCGTTTTAAGTAAACATTAAGCGGTAACTGCACGTTGCACAAGCCCAAAACCCTGAGCCAAATACCCAATCTGAAACCTAAGCCCTGCCTTTCGTTCCCTGTAGCAAACAAAGAGTGGTTCAGAATTTCGGGTCAGGGCCTTACCAGAATTACAGTTACGGCCGCATCAGACAGTTCTTCGGTTCCCTCAGTTCCTTCAGCCAGACTCTCCGACATGTCAGACTCACCGAGAAATCGTGACGGGAACGGAACCCCGCCACCGGTAACAGATATGACACTGGAAGAAGCCATCCGGGCCTGTAAGGTTCACAAGAAACAGAATGAGGATCAGCAGAATTTTGTGGTACAGCTTCTGAATGAACGGGGTATAGCAGCTATCCCTCAACCAGACGGTACTTTCGTTCTAATCGAGGACGACGATCCTCCCGGATCAGCTCCTCAAACCTTCAACCAGGTTCCACCCCCGCCAAACTACGGGATTCCTTCAAACCAAGGAAACAGCCGACCGAGGCTTCATATTGCCACCTCTCAAGGCACCCCCATCATATACGGCCAAGCCAGTTCTACCCCCATCACTCAATATAACCAGCGCAGCGCTGGGCCATCTCAAACAGATACCAATATCCTCCAGTATCCTCCCGGGTTCAACCCGTTGCCTATACACAAACCTCAAAACACCGGGAAGAAACCCCGATGCAACCCAGAAAAGGCCCCCATATATCCACATATATCAAGCCTCCCACCTCCAATTACTGCCTCTCATATAGCAGCACCCGGCCCCGAGCCTCAAAATCCACCACTGGACCCAGCCCTGGCATGGATGGTCGAACAAATGAAAGACCTGAAAGCCAGCATGGGCAGCTCAAAGCAAGAAACGCTCAGATCCACAAATTCGGGAATGGTCACACCTCTCCCTGCCAAGTTCAGAATGCCAGAAATGGACAGATTCGACGGGACTGAATGCCCACAGATGCATGTTGACACCTACGTTCTCGGCATGAGAGCAAAAGGAGCAACCCTCCAGCAAATGGCCGACCATTTCCAGCACACTCTCAAGAGTTCAGCATTACGGTGGTTCCTAAGGGTCAAACCCGCAGATCGCCAAACCTGGGATCAGATCAGCAGCGTCTTTCTGGAGCAGTACCGATCCAACCTAGAGTGGGAGACAAGTCGTGAAGACTTAATCACCACCGACCAGAAAACAGACGAAAGCGTTGGAGAATTCTACAAAAGGTGGAGTTGGAAACTCTCCGAAATCATGGAGCCACTCTCCAAAGACGAACAAATGTGGATCTTCAAGTCCTGCTTGAGGCCGTCCATCAAAACGCTCATCAGCTATCACTTCTTCCTGAATCTCCGAGCCATGGTCAATACCGGCTCACAGTTCGAGAAGGATCACAAAAAAAGCTGGCTACATCGCCGTCTTACAGATACAGATCAATGACTACATTCAATCCTGCACCGGCCCCCGGCAAAGGGAAAGATGTTGGGTTTCGAGGGTCCATGCGCAGCGGAAGATTGCAAATAACTCGAAAAACCCGGAGCCCTAGGATCGTTCTAGATGATTAATTAAAAAGAATGATTTAGAATTACTAACCTTGTGTGCTTTTGTCGTTGATAAACACGTTCCAACTCCAGATTGAAGAACTAGCGAATCTTCGATAAACGATTCTTGAATCACGAACGAAAGATCTTGAATAGCGAAGATCCTCTATGTGTATCCACGCGTTGAATGAACCCTAGAACAATTCTAGGTGGATTGCTAGATCCTTGATTGAAACTCTTTTCAATCGATGAAGAAATATGGATTTTGATTGTGTTTCGATTCTCAATTCACAATTGGAATCACTCTCTTTTGTGTTTCTCTAAACCCAAAACGTGAGTATGACTGCTAGGGAAACTAGGGGTTTGTATTTATACGTTATAAAACTTTTCCCCTTGTGAAAACCCTAATTTTAAGTCAATTACGTATCAGTCCAGCGCCGACGGGATGACTCATCCCCCAGGGCACGAGTCGTCCCCTCATCACAATGTTCTGATACAGGAGTCCCCTTTAAGGGGAATAGTTGGTTCTGTCCTGGGGACGAGTCGTCCCCTCAGCACAAAATCTCCATATTTTTCATTTTTGACAATTCGTTCGATGCGTGTGACCCCATAGGACTATATTATGTTGGCAATAAGTTCGATCACATCGATCCTCATAAGACATGAGCGGACTCTAGCAAGCCATCATGCCTACCCAAATAATATAATATCAAGTTCGATTTTCCTACATAGAACATATCACAATCCCATTGTCACACGATGTTATATTGAACATGAGTCATGGTCCACGTCAACTCATATTGTTCAATGCTTTCTCGTTACTAAGTAAATTGATCAATCGAATGATATTAATCACATTAATTCATTCGGACATGGCCATGTACATCATCAATCTTACTTACGAGTGGCCTAGCAAACATCTCTCTTTACAAGGGACAAATTTCCATCTTGACTTATCATTCTTCCCAACAAGAATCCTATCATGCCAATAATAGCCCTTATTGTTGTCCGGTTAAAGACAACGTTAAACTATATCAAACATAATATTCATCGAGTGGAAGACGATGATAATCTCAGGTCAAAGGATATCAATGATATAACTATATGAGATTTAATTATGACATTCGACCATGACATAAATCTCATAACGGGTCAAGTCCAGTACCTTGTTCTCTAACATGTACCCATGAATCTAATGTGCATCTCCATGCATATAATCATCACATGATTATCCATTAGACTTCATACTAGTGCTTCATAAGTACTAGGGACACGATTATTACAATAAACATGCAAACATATATAATAATCAAAGAAACAATCTCTTATATAAATGAATAATGACATTACATATAAGTCTATCTCTATAGGCCTAGGGCACTAACACCTACAGTCTCCCACTTGCACTAGGCCCAATCATTCATGTATCTTATACCCATGGACCTAACATGACCATCATGTTTAGCTTGTGGCAAAGGCTTGGTGAGAGGGTCCGAAATGTTGTCATCCGTTGGTACCTTGCATATCTTAACGTCTTCCCTTTCACAGATTTCTCAAATGAGGTGGGAACGTCTTAGAATGTGTTTGGATCGTTGATGTGACCTTGGTTCTTTTGCTTGCACAAATGACACCATAATTGTCACAACAAAGTTCCACCGGATTAGTGATACTTGGAACAATTCCAAAACACTAATGAACTTTTGATCCAAACTGCCTTTTCTAGCTACATCATATGTTGCTAAAATTAAGCCTTAGAAGTAGAATCGGCTACGATTTTCTGCTTGGAACTCTTCCAATAAAATCGCACCTCCAATAAGCATAAACCCAAATCCTAATTGCGATTTTAATTAACTTTGTCAGTTTGGAAGTTAGCATCCGTGTAACCTTTACAACAAGATTAACTTCCAACCTTTCAAATACCAAGAATGTATCCTTAGTTCTTC
The DNA here is from genome assembly GCA_022495995.1 of Adenophora triphylla var. japonica. NCBI lineage: Eukaryota > Viridiplantae > Streptophyta > Magnoliopsida > Asterales > Campanulaceae > Adenophora > Adenophora triphylla. Next base: position 15,598 of record JAFEMH010007864.1, read on the forward strand.
TTAAGTACTTTAAGGATCGTCTTGACTACCATCCAATGGTTCTCACCAGGATCAGATTGGTATCGACTCGTCATGCTCAAAGCATACAAGGCGTTGGGTCTAGTACAAATCATGGCATACATGACAGATCCAAATGTCGAAGCATATGGAACTTCATCCATTCTCTTTTGCTCATCAGTTGTCATGGGACACTGAGTCTCGCTAAGAGTAATACCATGACCCATTGACAAGTTACCTTTCTTAGAATCATCTAAGAACCTTATCAATATGAGTATTTTGACTCAAACCAACTTATCCTTTTAGATCTATCTCTATAGATCTTGATACCAAGGATGTAAGCGGCTTCACCCATATCATTCATTGAGAAACCTTTCCTTGACCAAGACTTGACAGTCTTAAGTGTCGGAACTTTGTTTTCAATGAGTAAGATATCATTGTCATATAACAATAGAAATAATACTATGCTCCCACTGAATTTCATGTATACACAAAGTTCATCTTCGTACTTGATGAAGTCAAACTCTTTGACCGATTCATCAAAATGAAGATTCCAACCCCTCGAAGCTTGATTCAACCCATCTTATGGATCTTTGCAACATGCATACTTTATTAGAATTTCTTGGATCGATAAACCCTTCAGGCTGTATCATGTATACATCCTTAAGTAGGTTTCCGTTAAGAAACGCTGTTTTGACATCCATTTGCCATATCTCATATTCACAATATGCGATAATGGCAATTGAAACTCTAATAGACTTCGGCATTGTAACGGGCAAAAAGGTTTCAACATAGTCAATACTATGAATTTTCCTAAATCCCTTTGCTACAATCCTTAGTCATGAAAGTATACACCTTCCATCCATGTCAGTTTTCTTCTTGAAAATCCATTTGCACCCTATGGTTTTTACACCTTCAGGTGGATCAATCAATTTCAAAACTTGATCATCAAACATGGATTACAATTCGAATTCCATGGTTCATAACCATTTATCCGAATTAGGAATGGACATCGTCTCTAGATAGGAAGTAGGTCCGTCATTCTCAATGACTCCCACTTGATTACTTTCCGATATGAGAAATCCATATCTCTCAGGTTCGGATCGTATCCTATCAGATCTACGAAGAACTTGTATATTTTTAACCGGTTCCACAACTCCTTGTGAACTTGGTTCCGTCTCTACTCTTGGTTCCATGTCATTTTCAGGTTCTTGAACTCCTTCAAGATCAATCTTACTCCCATTAGATACTTTATTGAGAAACTATTTCTCAAGAAACGAATCATATAGAGCAACAAACATTTTGTTCTCTTTGAGGTTGTAAAATTAATATCCGAAATTAACCTTGTCAGATTTGGTGCTAACTTATAAGAGACAAGTCTCTTTATTTAAGATTCGCAACCCCAAATCTTCATGAAAGACATTCTTCCATGCCACATCTCATGTGAGGACTTAGGAACTGATTTAGTTTGGACACAATTCAGTTTAAACGCATCAATTTCTAATGCATATCCTCAAAAGGTAATAGGAAGGTCAACTTTGACTCATCATCGAACGAACCATGTCTAACAAGGTTCAATTCCTCCTTTCAGACACAACATTCAAAATGGTGTTCCGCATGGAGTCAACTCTGAAACACTTTCACAGTTTTAAGATGATTGTCAAACTCTTGGCTCAAATATTTACCACTTCGATCTAATCGAAGTACTTAATAGTTTTGCCAAGATTGTTTTGTACTTCATTTTGAAATATTCCAAATATCTCAATCAATTCACTTTTGGACTTCATCGGATAGACATAGTCACATCTAGATAAGTCATCAGTGAATATAAATGAAATACCAAAATCTTCCCCTAGCAATACTGCTTAATAGTCCATATACATCTCATGTACAAGGGCCAATAAGTCACTAGCCCTCCCACTACTCTTAGTGTAGGGTGGTTTGGTCATTTTACCAAATAAACGAGATTCACATACCTCAAACGATTCACAATCATATGAGTCTAAATGTCCATGTTAATGGAATTTAGATTATACGTTTCTCATTTATATGACCAAGCCGGCAATGCCATATGAACGTGTTGTTCATATCATTCGGTTTAGATTTCACACTTATATTATAGATATCTTCAATGTTATTTTGTATCTTAACATCAAGGATATGAAGACCATTCAATGACATATGCATTACAATAATGCATATCATTAAATAAATTTAAGGCTTCTTATTTTCAATAAGAGAATTATATCCTTCATCATCCTCATAAGAAACAAAATAATACTCCTACTCAAATCCGGAACGTAGTCATACTTGTTCAAAACAAGTACTAGTCCACAAGGTAAAGTGACTTCATAAGTCCCTATGGCTAACGCAAAGAACTCTTGCTTCATTACCACGCATAGGTTTAATTCACCTTCTTTGAGTAGCTTTCTATTCTTTATTTCTTGCACATTTAAACAAATGTGGGATCTATATCCGGTATCATATACCCAAGAACAAGAAGTCGAAAGGAAAATATCTATCATATAGATATTTGAAGTAGTAGCAATCAAATTGCCCTTCTTCACCTTTTAGGCCTTCCTTATTAGCCTTGCAACTTTGCTTCCAATGACAATCTCATTGCAATGATAGCAAAATGCATCCTTTTGAGACACTTTGGGTTTAGCCTCTTAGGCTTTTGCAACTTTTGCCCCAGGTTTAGCAACCTTTGCTTTACCTTCTTTGCCTTCCCTTTTGAACCCCTTTCTTGTGTTAACCATTAACACAATTGTGGATTGCTCCTTTTGCATCTCATGCATTAAAAGCCTTCACCACAACATATATCTTTTGTCTAGCTTGCACTTGGAACATTTCCTTTTGTGCGTTGTGCTAGAACAAAAGCAATTTCCACGTGTTCAAGGTTCTTCTTAAGAGCCTTTAAACATGGTGGCAAGTATAGGGCAAACAACATCATAGGAATCATCTCTATGTTTCTTATGTTGCTCCTTATCTGCCCTTTGCAACGTTTGCTGGTTCAAGCAGAATAGATTCGTCAAGAACGTACAATTTTGCTTAAGAACACTTCTTGAGCATCTGATCAAATCAGAATAACTTGTACTGTTCTTTTCGAACTTGTCCTTTATAAGGACGAATCGCAATAATAAGGATTAATTATAGTTTAATGCTATTTCTACAACAAAAATATGCAACACACATGAACACATATAAGTACCGATTTCATTTAAGAGATTAAATAACGTATTTCATAAATACTCCCACTAAATTATATAACCTTCTTATGCAAATATGCATAATATAATTTAACAGGCTAAGACCCAACTTTAATTTAATTTCAAGTCGGCTATGGCACGACTGCTCAAAATTAAACTAAAAAGGTAGATAACATTTATCAATCATATCAACATATGACTCTTAGATCCTTTATGAGATTATAGACATCATATGTCACATGTTTCAATCTCATCTTATGCCTTAGGCCCAAAACTGTTTTGATAGCCTAATTGAGTTTAACCATTTTAAACGTATAGCAATCACCGTTTGCTCATCTTGATCATACAAAGACATAATCACATTATATAATTATCATGATTATCTAATATAAACATCATGAACGGGGCTTTGATACCACTGTTGGGTTTCGAGGGTCCATGCGCAGCGGAAGATTGCAAATAACTCGAAAAACCTGGAGCCCTAGGATCCGTTCTAGATGATTAATTAAGAAGAATGATTTAGAATTACTAACCTTGTGTGCTTTTGTCGTTGATAAACACGTTCCAACTCCAGATTGAAGAACTAGCGAATCTTCGATGAACGATTCTTGAATCACGAACGAAAGATCTTGAATAGCGAAGATCCTCTATGTGTATCCACGCGTTGAACGAACCCTAGAACAATTCTAGGTGGATTGCTAGATCCTTGATTGAAACTCTTTTCAATCGATGAAGAAATATGGATTTTGATTGTGTTTCGATTCTCAATTCACAATTGGAATCACTCTCTTTTGTGTTTCTCTAAACCCAAAACGTGAGTATGACTGCTAGGGCAACTAGGGGTTTGTATTTATACGTTATAAAACTTTTCCCCTCGCGAAAACCCTAATTTTAAGTCAATTACGTATCGGTCCAAGCTGACGGGACGACTCGTCCCCCGTGGCACGAGTCGTCCCCTCATCACAATGTTCGATACAGAGTCCCCTTTAAGGGGAATAGTTGGTTCTCGTCTCGGGGACGAGTCGTCCCTCAAAGACAAAATCTCCATATTTTTCATTTTTGACAATTCGTTCGATGTGTGTGACCCCATAGGACTATATTATGTTGGCAATAAGTTCGATCACATCGATCCTCATAAGACATGAGCGGACTCTAGCAAGCCATCATGCCTACCCAAATAATATAATATCAAGTTCGATTTTCCTACATAGAACATATCACAATCCCATTGTCACACGATGTTATATTGAACATGAGTCATGGTCCACGTCAACTCATATTGTTCAATGCTTTCTCGTTACTAAGTAAATTGATCAATCGAATGATATTAATCACATTAATTCATTCGGACATGGCCATGTACATCATCAATCTTACTTACGAGTGGCCTAGCAAACATCTCTCTTTACGAGGGACAAATTTCCATCTTGACTTATCATTCTTCCCAACAAGAATCCTATCATGCCAATAATAGCCCTTATTGTTGTCCGGTTAAAGACAACGTTAAACTATATCAAACATAATATTCATCGAGTGGAAGACGATGATAATCTCAGGTCAAAGGATATCAATGATATAACTATATGAGATTTAATTATGACATTCGACCATGACATAAATCTCATAACGGGTCAAGTCCAGTACCTTGTTCTCTAACATGTACCCATGAATCTAATGTGCATCTCCATGCATATAATCATCACATGATTATCCATTAGACTTCATACTAGTGCTTCATAAGTACTAGGGACACGATTATTACAATAAACATGCAAACATATATAATAATCAAAGAAACAATCTCTTATATAAATGAATAATGACATTACATATAAGTCTATCTCTATAGGCCTAGGGCACTAACACCTACAAAAGATACTTCTGTTAACTACATCCATCAGGGACAACAGTCAAGCAATAGAAATCCAGCCCTGCAAAGCAACGACTCTCCCAAGAAGCAGCCTTCCATACGCTTCGACAAGCTGGATATGCCTCTAAGTAAAATACTGGAAGGACTGATCAAAGAAGGCCTCCTCAAGCCTGTCAAAAACTACAAACCGAAAATCCTGCAGCCAATGCCGACAAAAGCAAGTATTGCACCTTCGACCAATACCATGGGCACAAAACTGACAACTGCCTAGGGTTACGGTATGAGATCCAGAATCTGCTAGAAGAAGGAAAGTTGGAGCGTCCCCGTGGACCTAATACAGTCGGAAACCCTTTTTCCAAACAACAATAGTATAAACTCCATTGAGTGGGTGCCAAAGAAGATTGCCTCAGAGCCAGTTCCTCCGCCTCTACCAGCCAAGTCCTCATCATACGTCCACATCTGGTACGATGTATGTGACTGTTCTGAATGCCTTAAATACGAGTTCCAGGACATGATCAGGGGCAATTCTCCCAGAAAGCAGAAGAAACAGTCTTCTCAGCAGAAATTGAAAGAGAGGTACGAAGGCGGAGACACCAGCGTAGGTTCACTCGGATAGCCATTCGGGAAGTTCGACTACTATGTACTCTACTCCAGTAAGACTTCCCTTCCTTCAAGCAGCACAGCTTCAGAGCAGACAGGGGTGGGAAAGCTGAAATATCATGCTGACACCAAAGCTCAAGCCTCAGGACACCGGAATATCTCAAATCTTGGCAACCTTACTGCCAGCCAGAAGCCTAATCCCCCGCGGGATCAGCCAAGGTTCAACTTGCCCAACTTCAGAGCACGGGCCGGCAAAGGAAAGTCAAAGTCAACTTGGCACTCGCACTCAATCAACGTGTTGACTAAGGGCAGCCACCGCCACAAGCAGCCTCGACACAATCCCGAGGCACCACCAAAACCTTGGCCTCTCAAGAGGAAGACAGGAAATGGATGGCTCGATGACTCACCTTCTGTGAAGAAGACCTGCCAAAAGGGGCCTCGGACATAACGAAGCTCTACACATCACTGTTCGGCTCAACACTATCTCCCTCCCCTGAGTCCTAGTAGACAACGGATCAGCAGTTAACATCCTTCCCCTCAGCATGATGCGAGCCTTACGCATCGATGAAGTCCATATGACCCCATCTGCCAGAACTATCAAAGCATACAACAGCACATCTCGTCCCATCCTGGAAACTGTGACTATGGAGCTCTGGTTCGAAACCCAAATGGTGCCAGTAAAGTTCCATGTGATAGACATTCCGTCCGAATTTACAGCTCTGCTGGGACGCCCATGGCTACACCACATGAAGGTCATAGCCTCCACTCTCCATCAGTGTGTCAAGTTCATAAACCGACAAGGAGATCTGGAGGTCATCAGAGGAGACAGCTTCCTCATAAGCAACGAGGCCGAAATGCCAACTAATCGTGCCCGCAGCCATGCACCTGTACTACCTCCTGCAAACTGACAAAAGGACAACCAGGGCAAATCTCATCAGAATCCCTCAGAGTCCGGAGGTGCTAACTACGTCAACGCCATCGAGCAGGAAGATCCTGAAGCAGTCAGATTCATCAAGTTCAATTGCCGTTTCCGAGACTTGGATCCAGAATGGAAAGAAACCTTGAGCATCGCAATGATACGGGGACACAAACCCCCTATCTCTGATCGATGGTTCATCAGCATCCTCCGAGCAAACTCTCTGGCCACACCAGACGAAGAAATCTTCACAATAAAGGTCAACTGGCACCGTCATACTCGTGAAGAATGTATGGCAGTCGTCTAGGATGTTTTACACATAGAATTTCCCATCGAGCCCCTCAGCTCAAGCAGGGGACATGAAGTTTTTCTAGCAGCACCAGCTTCGCAATAGGGCACAAGACGTCCTCTGGTATGGGTTGAACCGTCAGACGGCAACGAATCAGAACTCTCCGAAGTAGAAGACACGGCAGATCCGCAGGAAGATCCTTACATACACATGCTCAATTTCGGGGATGACACCAGTTTCGACAAGGTCACCTACGATGAAGGCTCAAATACCATGGAAATCGTCAAACTTAATGTCCAATACAGACAGTTATCCGGTGAGTGAAAGCAAATGGTGGACATGACCAAGAATCCTTCTAATCATGTAACCGACGACGACTTCGTCAACATCATCTTCTCCATATATCCCGACAAGACCAAGGAAACAGTCTTTATTGTCAGATTCTGCGATGTGAAAGTTACCCTCGATGATTTCCTAATCATGGTAAACGAATCCCTGGCCAAGAGAGCTCAAGGCTCATCATCATTTCCAGTTATTAGCTCCCGGCAATGCTGCCCGTCGTGCGTCGGTCAAACTCACAGCCAAGAGCGCCGCCAAGGCTGAAGGCATCGACAAAGGAGACAGAGCTCCTCACCTTGTTACAAGTCAGATCAGCCTCAGGAATGCTTCCAGTAGCCACCCTGAGAACATCTATGAAAGTGCTCCCAGCGAGACAGATCAAGCTTCCAAAGAAAGGAATGATCACCTCAGCATGAACATGCTCAAGTTCGACCCTATTCCCAGCCATCACGGCCATGGATTCAGACATCCCGCCAGCAAGCTGCTAGCTCTGATATACTTGGCTCTCGAGCGAGATCACGAGACCATCAGCATCGCAGAATTCAACACCCCCGTCAGTTTGATCAAACAGATATGGGCAAACTTCTTGGTGACCGAGATCAAAGAATACTGCATGGAATGTCCGAGCACGACTTCCTTCGTCAATATAATCCAAGTGTTTCTGCCATTCGGATATTTGGATGTGATGACAGTTCAAGACACCAGTCAGACAGCGCGCACCTACGGAGACTGCCTAACTCTCGCAAGAAAAGCCCTCCTGGAGCTAGCCGCACAAGACAATCACCTCTGGAACGAAAACAAAGCTCAGAAAACTCACAGGGACCAAGCCCTTAAAGCATCACAAGCAGTTTCGGACATACAACTAGAGGCCACTCTAGACCAATTAGACCTCAAAGGTTTTGCCCACGGCAACTTTATGGATTACCATCGCTTCTCAACAAACCCCCTCCGACAAGGGAGGGCGGTTAACGGTCCAAACGACCTAGGAGATGGAATGGCACAGCACAAGGAATACCTAGCCCAGCAACATGAGGAATACAAGCGCTTATCTCCCCGAGAGAAGCAAGCCCTTTTGTGAATACCCCGTCCCGATGCAACGCACATTCGGAAGTTTGAAATAAATAATTATGGAAGTCGGACCGAAATAGGATATTCATTTAGTGACACTCGATTTAAACCATATTAAAAATATTAATTTAAATTTTGAGAGTCGCCACGCCACTTTGATATAGCCCAAAGCTTTGAAAAAAGGCTAAACATTTGATTGGGTTCGGGGGTCAAGTTACAACAGAAGAAGAAACGCTATCACTCCTATTGCCCGACGAATCGGTCTTTCTAGCATGTGGGGTGTTGGTTGTGTGCGGTGTTTACAGGAATAGATAGGAGAAACGGGATCATGCATAAGGAGGAGGGGAGAGAAAGAATTAATTGATGATCACACCCTAGAACCTTTGAGTTAGGCCCTCGAAAGGTGCACTAATCAACGTTCATCCTTGGGGGATTATTGATCATGGGACAATTATTACTAAGGTGGAAAGTAAGAAATAGTTCCTAGATCCATTGGGTTTCTTGGGCGAAACCTTAGATCATCCTCGGCTATTGCATATTTAAATATATTAAAAAGGTCCTAGATCTAGCATAAAGACATAATTAAAATAAACATGCAAATATTATAATACGACAATAATAATAATAGAGAACAAAAATATTAAAAAGAGCCTTACCAATTGTAGCAAGACTTTGGGATCGAATCTAGGGCGATTCGAAGAATGTGGGAAGAAATACGGGTAAAACAAGTGTAATCTCGTTTCTCCCGAATGAATTGTGTGTGGAAAACTGTAACCGGGCACCCCTATTTATAGTGCTTCGGTACTTGGGCTGGGCCAGCTGAAAGGTCGATCGGCCCTAAATATAAGGGTCGATCGGCACAAAATAAAGGGGTCGATCGGCACAAAGACTTTGGGTTCGATCGGCACCAAATGAAAGGTTCGATCGGCCATACAGAGGATGAAGGGCCGATCGGCACTTTGATCTGGCGTACCTTCCACGCATGCAATGACGGCGGAGATACGGACGAATGATGAGATTCTTTTTAGGTTTTTTTATATTAAACCGGGCCCAAGTATTTAGAATACCTTTTTTCGGATCGGGTACTAACAGTAGCCCCTCGGCGACGCTTCTTGTAAGACAAGTGGGGTCGACGATAAAAGAATAGGATCCGTCCTGAAAAAAAGGAATTCAGGAGGTGAAACGATGATCTCGCGGATGTGAGATTTGGACTCGGGCTGAGTCGTAAAAAAGATGACCAGGTGGGTCGAGCGGCTGGACCCACGCCGGGCTACCTACGTATCCCAAGAGGAATCAAGCCAAATCGTAGTTCAGAAGAGTGGGCGTTTAGTACCCGAGAATGGCGGACGTGCGGCGTCTCGAACCGAAAATATGATTGTGTGGGAATCACTCAACATCTGACTGTGCGGTCGTCACCCAACGCCTGACTCTGCGGTCGTCACCCAACGTCTGACTCTGCGGTCGTCACCCAACGCCTGACTCTGCGGTCGTCACCCAACGTCGACTCGCGGTCGCCACCCAACGTCGACTCGCGGTCGTCACCCAACGCCCGACTCTCAAGGGTCGTCACCTAACGTCGACTTTCGCGGTGCGTCACCCATCGTTCGACTCGCGGCCGTCGTCACCCAACGTCCGACTCAAGCGGTCGTCACCCAACGCTCGATTCTCGCGGTCGTCACCCAACGCCTGACTCTGCGGTCTTCACCCAAGAATATGAATTTTAACTCTGTGGGAGTCACCCGAAAAAAATAGAAATTTGACTCTGTGGGAGTCACCCCGAAAAAATAGAAATTTGACTCTGTGGGAGTCACCCGGAAAATAATAATTTTAACTCTGTGGGATTTACCCGGAAAATAAGAATTTTGACTCTGTGGGAGTCTCCCCGAAAAAATAGAATTTTGACTCTGTGGGAGTTACCCCGAAAAAATAGAATTTTGACTCTGTGGGAGTCACCCCGAAAAAATAGAATTTTGACTCTGTGGGAGTCACCCCGAAAAAATAGAAATTTGACTCTGTGGGAGTCACACCGAAAAAATAGAAATTTGACTCTGTGGGAGTCACCCAGAAAAATAGAAATTTGACTCTTGTGGAGTCACCCCGAAAAAATAGAAATTTGACTCTGTGGGAGTCACCCCGAAAAAATAGAAATTTGACTCTGTGGGAGTCACCCCGAAAAAATAGAATTTTGACTCTTGCGGGAGTCACCCCGAAAAATAGAATTTTGACTCTGTGGGAGTCACCCTGAAAAAATAGAATTTTGACTCTGTGGGAGTCACCCCGAAAAAATAGAATTTTGACTCTGTGGGAGTCACCCCGAAAAAATAGAATTTTGACTCTGTGGGAGTCACCCCGAAAAAATAGAAATTTGACTCTGTGGGAGTCACCCCGAAAAAATAGAAATTTGACTCTGTGGGAGTCACCCCAAAAAAATAGAAATTTGACTCTTGTGGGAGTCACCCCGAAAAAAATAGAAATTTGACTCTTGTGGGAGTCACCCCGAAAAAAATAGAAATTTGACTCTTTGGGAGTCACCCCGAAAAAATAGAAATTTGACTCTGTGGGAGTCACCCCGAAAAAAATAGAAATTTGACTCTGTGGGAGTCACCCCGAAAAAATAGAATTTTGACTCTGTGGGAGTCACCCCGAAAAAATAGAAATTTGACTCTGTGGGAGTCACCCCGAAAAAATAGAAATTTGAATTATAAATAATAAAACAAAAAAATATAAAAATTAAAAGGAGTAAGAGATTTTTTTGAAAAAACGGGGGGTATTAAATATCTGGTCAACCGCTTGGACCGAGGAGACGCGTGTCGAGGTAGGGAAGAGAAAGGGTCGATCGGCCCTTCCTCCTGATTGGCCAAGGACACTTTGACGGGGATCCGCCTGCTGAGATGAGATCTGGACCGTTCGCTCGATCGAAGAAACACAAAATCAAGGGCCGATCGGCCCTTCTTCTTATTGGCTCGTTTCTCGGCCGATCGGCCTTTAAATCTCGCCGGTCTCCTTCTTCTTTTACGCCTCTTCTGCTCCGTCGAGTTTCTGAAGCTTTCTCGCCTGAAAATTATTCCGAGTGTTTTCGTTTGTTTTGTGCCGATTTCGTGAAGATCTTGCCATGGATAATCCTCCAGATTGGGTCAACGATGTTGCTGCCTTGGAGCTTTTGCTTAATCGACCGGATAATCAATCCTTGGGCTCATATACCGGTGGTATGGGTGATGCTTTCTTTGGCTATGGCGGAGGAGTTGGTGCTAGTGGCCATGGTGCCGGGGGCAGCCACGGTTCTGGTAGTTTTAGGGGTGGTTATGGCAATATGGGTGGTGGTTTTGATGGTGGTTATGGAGGTTATGGAGGTGGTGATGATGGCAGCCATGGAGGTTATGGTGGCGGTGATGAAGGCAGCCATGGCGGCGGTGGCAGCGGCAGTCATGGCGGCAGTGGTGGCAGGCATGGCGGCAATGGTGGCGGCAATGGCGGCGGCGATGATGATGATGAAGAGGAAGGTGATCCCGACGCCGGGGAGAGTGATAGGAGTGACGCCGGCGGGGATGTTGAGGCTAGGAGGCGGCGGGCTTTGCGCAATTATCGTCCCTCGAGGCTGCATTTTCTGTTGTACAACCAAATCTCAGGCTTTTATCCGGGCTTGGCTTTTCATGGATCCACCGGTCTTCGCTCCCGCGTCGGGATGAAGGTAAAGAATTTTTTATTTAACAACAGAATATTTCATGCATGTACAAAGTTGTAAGTACCCAAATCTGGCTCATGCCTTCCGGTTAATTTTCCCGGCAATTCCCAAACTTTCATAAAGTTCGAGGGCGATTCGGGAACTTTTCCAAACTTTCCAAGGGAGGAAGGACCTGCCAAGAATATTGAATTTGAGCAGAATCTAGCTGAAAAGGGCCTTCTAGAATGCCACCTTGCATGTTTCTAGAAAAATCTGGGTCGATGCGGCCTCTTTCGCTGACCTTCTAGAATGCCACCTTGCATGTTTCTGGAAAAATCTGGGTCGGCAGCAAATGTAGCCACGCGGCCTCTTTTGCCGCAAATGAAGCCACGCGGCCTCTTTCGCCTTTTTCCAGCTGCCTATAAATAGAGGCCTCCTCTACCCATTTTACACACACAAAAATCATCAACCATCACACATAATACGTAAAATACACTCCCAAGAGCTGCTGGAAGTCCAAGAAGGTGAAGAAGAAGGCCAAGAAGCCACCTCCCTCCTCCTTGAAGATCCCAAGATCAACTCCTCCTCCTAGCTCCATCCAAAGAAGAAGAGGAAGCCATTGGTAACCTCGCACACCCTAACCTTGCATCCTAATTGCTCTATGTGATTCTAATTACTCATTGCATTTCATATATTGCATATTATCTTGCTTGGGACTTGGTAGATTAAAGATCATATTTTTATACCCCCCTTCCCCTTTGCATGCATTAGACATCCTTTGTCATTAAAAATGTAGTCTTTATCCATAAAGGTGCATCCTTTGCACCTAAAACCCCCATTTTCCAATAAAAATGTCATCTTTATGCATCCTTTGCATATAAAAATACAATCTTTTTCAATAAAAATGCATCATTTGCATAAAAATCATGTCTTTACATTCAAAATGCATCCTTTGCAATAAAGATCACTTCTTTAAATCAAAAAGCATCCTTTGCAACCCAAAAATGTCATCTTTTCATTAAAGTATCATTTTTACATACATTTCCCCCATTCCCCCATTAGCAACCTAGGAACGGACCGGTGTAAAAGATCCTATCTTTACATCGTTCCTTCCATAAAGGTTTCATAATCTCTTTAGAAAGGGATAACCTTGAACCCTATATCTCCAATTATCGCTTAAGAAAGAGTATGAAGCATCTATACGAGCTCGATCGTCTTAAAGCGTAGGATTGATGGGCTAAGGACCTTCCTTTTCTAAAGATCCTCATCTTTGACCATAAAGAGAGTCATTCTCTCGTTCACGCAAGTCCCGAGGGTCCCGAGGTTAAAATGCGATGATCACAAGTCACAAGATGAGGACAGGATCATAATCCCGAATACATAAATTCCAAGAAATCCCGAGCGACAACCAACAAATGGTTTGTACGTCCGGAAGACGACTTGGGACATTCCCTCCTTATTTTCAAACACATGCACACAAGAAAGCACGCAAGCAAGCACGATTAATGAAATCATGGGAGACTTGCTCCGGCAAGGCACCTTGGGTGAACGCCAAACGTTCTTCCCAAGGGGTAACTTAACCTCCGAACCCATAAAACCTTTTTTTCAAAGTTTTGAGGTAATCAAAATGGCGTGGCGACTCCGTTTTTCAAATTAAACCGGATGTCTTCAAACTCGCGTGAATCCAACAAACAAAAATTTGGGCACACATTCACAGTTTGGCGACTCCGCTGGGGAATGGTCCCAAAGGAGAAAAGCTTTTATTTTTCAAAACAAAAATCGATACTCGGTATATAGGTGGAAACCACTTACCCTTCCTGTACACTCCCTGACGTGGGAGTTGGGATAACCGGTGGTTTAACAATCCCACGTACCAGTATCCCTTTTCGAAAAAAAAAATTTGAAAAAATAAAAGAAAGCTTTTCCCTTTGAGTGGGTTAGACTCCCGTCGCCGATTTCATTAATCATGCTTGCTTTCTTTACCTTGCATTGCATCATTTGCATCTTGGAATTTGTGCATACTTTGAACGGGAAACAACCCGAAAAATAGCAAAAGGAGTGGAACCTGGAAAATTGATCCATGCAGTCGTACGGCTCAATCCTCCTTGGATTTTGACCGGGCGACCTCAGTGGCAATTCCACCAGAAAATCATGGTTAATCTGGCTCCTAGCAGCTTGGGGCTACTCAGCTCCATGACTGACTGGGGCTCCCAGAAAATTTACGTGCTTATGTGTTGCATTTTCCCCATCCCAAAAATCATTCCTTTAAAACACATTCTGAAAATCTCTGTTTTCACTCAAAAAGGAACATTTTTAGGAGACCGCACACTACGCGCACCTGATATATCCTGTACACTTTGCACGCACGTCCTTCAAACCCGAGGGTGGTTCCAGCTGCAGTCACGGACAGCCTTACGATGCTCCCGGGCGCGCACGGAATCATCCCAACCTCCCCATGGCAAACAAATGTCGACCAATGCACAGTCCGTGTCACACGTTTCAAAAAACCGTGACTTTTTGGTTGGTTTTTGGTCTAGTCCGTGTCATATAGCCCAGTTGCATACCCTCGTAAAGGTCAAGCCTTAGTTCATAACGGAAGAGGAACTCTGCCAAAATTCCGACAAGGAAAAATTGGCGAGATCTTGACTCCGACATTGACTTTGACCTTGACCTGCACGGAATGCGTGAGAATCGAGACCGAGTCTTTGCCAACAAATCAAAAGATCTTTTGCTCAAGTGAAGTTCTGCCAAAATTCCGACAAGGAAAAATTGGCAAGATCTTGACCTGGCATTGACTTCGATTCTGACTCATGCCCGGCGTATGCAACGAAGTTCAATGTGACACTGTGTCATTCGGCTTTTGCCGCCCGACCCATGCCTATTATCTTCTCGGACATTACCGAAAGTCAAAACGTCATTCGCTCAAGCGAAATTCTGCCGAAATTCTATCAAGGCAGAAAGACGAGACTTTCCCGGTATTGCCTTGACTATAATCCGCATCGCTCGTGCGTTAAAAGTTCCTATGACCCGCTAGACCCGTTAGGAGCGTTCTTTACTCTCGGTCGGTGGGATCCGCATGCCCTATAGGACCCTCGCCCGGGGCTGTCCACCCCGGGAGGTCGAAATACCGGTGGAATACGAGGGGCTTATAGACGTAGTGACGGAACCCACTGATCCAGGATCTAGAGTAGTTGCGAAAAAGAAGGGCAAACCCCCTTTTCCAACCAAATAGGAATAAATAAAAGACATTGTTTTAAGTAAACTTGAACAATTAACGGAATCATAATTGCATTTTCCTATCTCTGATATCCCTAATCGAGACCTCCTCGGTCCGATTTCCGATTTTTCTGTCTCGACCTTTCATGGTCAAATCCCTAATCGAGACCTCCTCGGTCCGATCTCCGATTTTTTCCTATCTCTGACATCCCTAATCAAGACCTCCTCGGTCCGATTTCCGATTTCCCTGTCCCGACCTTTCATGGTCATATCCCTAATTGAGACCTCCTCGGTCCGATTTCCGATTTCCCTGTCTCGACCTTTCATGGTCATATCCCTAATCGAGACCTCCTCGGTCCGATTCCCGATCTTCCATCTCCCGACCTTTCATGGTCAAATCCCTAATCGAGACCTCCTCGGTCCGATCTTCGATTTTTCATCTCTCCCTCTTTCGCGGTCAAATTCCTAGTCGAGACCTCCTCGGTCCGATCTTCAATTTCCAATCTTGACCTTTCAAGGTCTCACCTTTTCTGATCAATTAGGATTAGGAAATAATGTGTTTTGAGCAAAGTTTAAGCGATAAGTGCATGTTACTTGAGCCTTTAGCCTAAACACTTACCTCCGAGTCTAAATCTTACCTACCTTCGAGCCTAAACATTACCTATCCCCGAGTCTAAACTTTGCCTATCCTTTTCCCGCAGCGAGAAAGAAGTGGGCGAGAATACCGGGTCAGCAGCTTTTCGGTGCAAAAAACCTTAGGTTCAGATAGTTTGGCAGAATCGTTAGTTTTGTCAGCTCAGAGAGTCAGAATGACAGATTTGACAGAAAACAGTGAGGGTGCAGGAAATCAGATGGTTAGGAAGGAAAAGTTAGTCCTGGCTTTGGAAAATGCCCATAAGGTTCATGAGGAACAGCTAGCCATGCTTATTGACGCACTCCGTCGTCATGGAGCTCAGGTCACAGTTGAGTCGAACGGTTCTCTAGTGGTAGTCGAAGATGAGACTTCAGAAACAGTGATTTCAGTCCCTTCATCCTATAACCAAGACCTTCCATCCTACAGCCAATACCTTCCCCCATCCACGTGCAATCCCTTGCCAAGGACCACTCCTCCTCAGTCCTTTCCAACATCCCAGCTCATCAGGGCTTCATTGCCCTCAGTTCCTCAGAATGGATTGGGCTTCACCCCACCTGTCTCTCAGTTCCAGCAATACCTGCCAGTCTATACTCCAGCTTCACATAATCAGTTCGAGCTATGTGGCTATGTTCTGAAGCCCCTATACCCACCTGAATGCAGTCATGAGTTGCCAAAAGAAAATCTGGATGATTCAAGTTTCCAGCTGTCACCTACCGGACTTAATGAATTCAGCCGTCAGTTTGCTACTGTGGTTCCCTCTACTGATAAGAGTCCTGTTGCGAGTGCCGGTAACTCGAGAGTCCCCGTTGACCCCCATGTGGCAATATTGATGGAACAAGTGAAACGAATGCAAGAGAAGTTTGACTTCATGATGAGTATCAATACTCCCTTGACCCCAGACGTCGAACCAGGCAAGGAAATGACTCCACCAAGCATAACCCAATGCCACCAAAGACTAAACAAAGAACCGTACCCATGTCAGCACCAGTTCCTCACAAAGGAAAGAGTGTCGTAGCCTCCTTCAGCCAAATCCAACAATGGAACCAACTGGACAATGGAACTCCGAGTCCTGAGAACAACAATGTCTCCCGAAAACTCCGCAATACGGATATGCCTTTAAGCAAGATTCTGGAAGAGCTGATGAAAGAAAAGCTGATAAAGCCACTGGAGAATTGGAAGCCCAAGAACCCCAACGTTCGGGTGGATGAGTCTAAGCATTGTCTTTTCCATCAATACCCTGGGCACGACACTGATGATTGCACCTATTTGAGGCATGAGATCCAGAAATTGATAGAAAAAGGGAAGCTCGAGAACCTCCATGGGCCAAAAACAGAAAGTTATGGTAAGAGGTCAATTCAGGAACTGCAAGGTCAGAAACGTCAGCCTGATGATTTTGGGATGCCCATGAGCAAAGTTTTCGATGATTTGGTGAAACGAGGCCTTCTCACACCTCTCGAGAATTATAAGCCAAGAAACCCCAGTAGAGTTGACAGGACCAAGTTCTGCGAGTACCACAAGCATTTTGGTCATGTGACAGACAAGTGTATGGATCTAAAGAAAGAAATTCAGTGGCTGATCTACGAAGGAAAGCTCAAGTTACCTGGCAGTCCAACCCGCGAAGAGTAGCTAGACTAGGGTCTACCTATCCTTATGTAAAAAAAAAAAAAATAGTCTCTCAGTCAACCTTCGTAGGTTCTAGTACTTTTCTCTTTCAATCAAGTCCTCTACGGACATTGTATTTAATCTGCAATTTTCTATAAAAGAGTCTTCTTCTTTTCTTACTAGACTTAAGACATTATTTGCACACCTACATTACATTTAATGAAATGGTTTTATTTTATATGATCACTTGCATTGCTCAACAAATAATCTCTCGAAATAATTCACGTTCCGATTAATCAGTGTGAGAAAGTCAACTAATGCCTTCCCTATACACTTTCCTTACCTCACAAAAAGCCTTCACTAAACCATACACTTTCCCAATCATGTCCCCACCTTCATTTTGACCAAGTCAACGACGACGGCAACATCAAGGGACAACAAGAGGTCACTCAGCTTCGAAAGATTGACCCCGTGTCGACAACAACCTAGGAGCCTGCCTTCAAGGATGTCAAGAAAAATTCAAGCAGGGGCTCACCTTGGCCCTCAAATGCTTCAGAAAAAAAAATGCGGTGCAAAAAGAGTAATGCCCAACTAGGCTGAAAATCCCAAAGGGCAGTCTAGGCAAAAAAAACAGGGTTGCACATAAAAAAAAAGGGAAAAGAAGTGCAAAAAGAGTAATACCCAGCTAGGCTGAAAATCCCAAAAAAGGGCAGTCTAGGCAAAAAACAGGGTTGCACATAAAAAAATGATGAAGCCAAGGACCCAGCACCGCCAATCAAAAGACAGACATGCAAGATCAAAGCTCAGAGAATGAAAGTTGTCGATAACAATGGGGCAGTCAAAGCAAAGCCAGAAAAATTTCATAAGCCTGTAGGCACTTGCAAATCCTTTCTCCCCCAATGAAAGAGGAAGTAATCAGAAGCAGCCGTCCAAGAATGACTTGGTCAAGGAATCATCCCGAGGCCCACGCCTCATCATCTCATCCTAAGCCTTTTCACTAAAGGAACCACAAATCCCATTTCCCAAAGCCAAACACAGTCCGGCCAAGGCCGAACTACGGCGACCTGAGCTCCTCACAATGAGGGGAACGTAGGCAACCAGCAATGGTCCGGTCATAAACATATCCAAATTCCTGAAAACCCGGTCTCATCAAATGACCTCTCCCATAGACACAGTCAGATTCCAGAAAACCCGGTCTCATCAATGACCTCCCTATACACAAACCTTTCTTTCACACCAGCCAACCTTGATCCGTGACACTGGTTGACTTTCTCCTCATGATTAATAAGAATGTCTTTCTTCATATCGAGATTAATGGTTGAATAACCCGAACATCAATAAAGGGTTTTAAGCAATCTTGTGATCATTGTAAATAAAACAAGTTTTCAGATGTCTTGACAAGTCTTCCTTTTCTACATCTTAGGAAAAATAGTGCTAAACACTGATTTTCTGTCAGCAGGGGCTTCCATACACTTTTACAAACCCTTCTA
Source organism: Adenophora triphylla var. japonica (assembly GCA_022495995.1). NCBI lineage: Eukaryota > Viridiplantae > Streptophyta > Magnoliopsida > Asterales > Campanulaceae > Adenophora > Adenophora triphylla. The sequence continues at coordinate 34,489 of JAFEMH010007864.1, forward strand.
CGCTTATACTCTCTCAAAAGAGTCAAACCCAGAGCGAGTTCCGTGCCTACGTCGAAATAAGGCCATCAAAATAACACAAAATCGGGATCTATTCCCATCTTTCGAAAAATATGCCCCTGCATGTATAAATTTCTAAGAATCTTTTCTTTCACATCTTCTTAAGGTTGACTGATTGACTAAAAAAAAAAAAAGGATAGGTTTTCCCTCTTCTGCTACAATTCGCATTAGGGCTGCCTCGAAATTCCTCAAGGTTGGGACTTTGTCAAGCCATTTCTTTAAACTGGGGCTTCTTTAGCCATTTTTGGGGTTCGCATTGGGTTCCTCACTAGGTCCCTAGATGGATTCAGTTTTGTTCAGATCATCCTCAGGATCACTTCCGCAGTACCAATCATATTGGGATTTCTGTTAGGTCATCAGATTGGGGCTTTACCAAGTCACTTGTTCGTAACCTAAAACTTTGCCTACTCAGTTCATCCAACCGGGGCTTCGATAAGTCGCATCCATCCCTAGAAGAGAGGTTTGGTCGCTTCGACATCTGCGTTAGTCTTTGGTTGTAAAAGCCTGTCAGCATCAGCTTCAAATGCCAGAGTGTGAGAAAGGAACATTCACCGAGACCCGAGGTTTAAATCCAGTCTCAGCCCAAGAAGGAATTCTAGTCCACATTGACAACAGCAGCAGTTCAGTCCGCACCCAAGGGATACGACCCCACCTGCTTGAAACCCGTCTTAAACAATTTCCAAACACATTCCATATGTACATCCAGACCTAGTCCCTACCATGTTTCCAAGAAAAAAAAATCACCCCTAGGCTCAAGTAACCTGCCAATTGCTAATGATAACATTTTCTCCCAAAAAAGCGCCTCCGTTACTTCCTTTATAACGAGATAACGCCAGGCGACAGTTTCCGGATTGTCAAAATCCAAACTTTAGCTACCTCTATCACGAATAGTGAAGTATGCTCAAGTTTTTCCCAACTTCAGATACCCATATCTCTGATTCGAAAGAGATTGAGAAGTATGCTCAAGTTTTCCAAACTTTAGATACCCATATCTCTGATTCGAAAGAGATTGAGAAGTATGCTCAAGTTTTTCCAAACTTTAGATACCCATATCTCTGATTCGAAAGAGATTGAGAAGTATGCTCAAGTTTTCCAAACTTTAGATACCCATATCTCTTATTCGAAAGAGATTGAGAAGTACGCTCAAGTTTTTACAAACTTTAGTTACCCCTATCTCCTCGATAGTGACGTAATGCCCTGTAGCCTATTTTACAAATTTACCCCTGTGGCTCATTTTGTTTGCCATTGGCATTTTCAATTCTATTTTCAAATGATTAGGGTACGTCCCGTTTCTTTACAAAAATTATCAGGGTACATCCCGTTTCTTTATAAAAATTATCAGGGTACGTCCTGTTTCTTTACAAAATTATCGGGTACATCCCACTTTCTTTACAAAAATCATCGAGTCCTTCTTACTTCTTTACAAAATGCGATCTCTCTCGCGATCTCCGTCATTCCAAGGTGGAAGAATGACATTTCGCTCTCTCTTTCGATCTCCGTCATTCCAAGGTGGAAGAATGACATTTCGATCTCTCTCGCAATCTCTGTCATTCCAAGGTGGAAGAATGACATTTCGCTCTCTCTTTCGATCTCCGTCATTCCAAGGTGGAAGAATGACATTTCGCTCTCTCTTTCGATCTCCGTCATTCCAAGGTGGAAGAATGACATTTCGATCTCTCTCGCGATCTCCGTTATTCCAAGTTGAAGGAATAACATTTCGCTCTCTCTCTTACGATCTCCGTCATTCCAAGGTGGAAGAATGACATTTCGATCTCTCTCGCGATCTCCGTCATTCCAAGGTGGAAGAATGACATTTCGCCCTCTCTTTCGATCTCCGTCATTCCAAGGTGGAAGAATGACATTTCGATCTCTCTCGCGATCTCCGTCATTCCAAGGTGGAAGAATGACATTTCGCTCTCTCTTTCGATCTCCGTCATTCCAAGGTGGAAGAATGACATTTCGATCTCTCTCGCGATCTCCGTCATTCCAAGGTGGAAGAATGACATTTCGCTCTCTCTTTCGATCTCCGTCATTCCAAGGTGGAAGAATGACATTTCGATCTCTCTCGCGATCTCCGTCATTCCAAGGTGGAAGAATGACATTTCGCTCTCTCTTTTGATCTCCGTCATTCCAAGGTGGAAGAATGACATTTCGATCTCTCTCGCGATCTCCGTCATTCCAAGGTGGAAGAATGACATTTCGCTCTCTCTTTCGATCTCCGTCATTCCAAGGTGGAAGAATGACATTTCGATCTCTCTCGCGATCTCCGTTATTCCAAGTTGAAGGAATAATTGCTTGACCTCCTAGGTCATTTTCTCTGCTATTTCCCCATCAAGAGACCAGTTTTCTCTTCTCTATTCCTCAGCCCGATCTTTTCGTAACTACGGCTGGCTTGATTCCCACTCGGGATACGTAGGTAGCCTTCCGCAGGTTCAGCCACTCGACCACCTTGTTCACCTAATCCGTCTCGGCATTCGCCGCATCGGATCCTTTTTCTATTGACAACCCCACTCGCCCGCAAGTGACGTTGCCGAGGGCTTCGTAAGTACCCAAATCGGCTCATGCCTTCCGGTTAATTTTCCGGCAATTCCCAAACTTTCATAAAGTTCGAGGCCGATTCGGGAACTTTTTCCAAACTTTCCAAGGGAGGAAGGACCACGCCAAGAATATTGAATTTGAGCGTAACCTAGCCGAAAAGGGCCTTCTAGAATGCCACCTTGCATGTTTCTAGAAAAATGCGGGTCGACAAGAATGTAGCCACGCGGCCTCTTTTTGCCGCAAATGAAGCCACGCGGCCTCTTTCGCCGACCTTCTAGAATGCCACCTTGCATGTTTCCGTAAAAATGCGGGCCGACAAACAAATGTAGCCACGCGGCCTCTTTTGCCGCAAATGAAGCCATGCGGCCTCTTTCGCCGACCTTCTAGAATGCCACCTTGCATGTTTCGGAAAAATGGGTCGGCGGCAAATGTAGCCACGCGGCCTCTTTTTGCCGCAAATGAAGCCACGCGGCCTCTTTCGCCTTTTTCCACCGCCTATAAATAGAGGCCTCCTCTACCCATTTTACACACACAAAAATCATCCACCATCACACATAATACGTAAAATACACTCCCAAGAGCTGCTGGAAGTCCAAGAAGGTGAAGAAGAAGGCCAAGAAGCCACCTCCCTCCTCCTTGAAGATCCCAAGATCAACTCCTCCTCCTAGCTCCATCCAAAGAAGAAGAGGAAGCCATTGGTAACCTCGCACACCCTAACCTTGCATCCTAATTGCTCTATGTGATTCTAATTACTCATTGCATTTCATATATTGCATATTATCTTGCTTGGGACTTGGTAGATTAAAGATCATATTTTTATACCCCCCTTCCCCTTTGCATGCATTAGACATCCTTTGTCATTAAAAATGTAGTCTTTATCCATAAAGGTGCATCCTTTGCACCTAAAACCCCCATTTTCCAATAAAAATGTCATCTTTATGCATCCTTTGCATATAAAAATACAATCTTTTTCAATAAAAATGCATCATTTGCATAAAAATCATGTCTTTACATTCAAAATGCATCCTTTGCAATAAAGATCACTTCTTTAAATCAAAAAGCATCCTTTGCAACCCAAAAATGTCATCTTTTCATTAAAGTATCATTTTTACATACATTTCCCCCATTCCCCCATTAGCAACCTAGGAACGGACCGGTGTAAAAGATCCTATCTTTACATCGTTCCTTCCATAAAGGTTTCATAATCTCTTTAGAAAGGGATAACCTTGAACCCTATATCTCCAATTATCGCTTAAGAAAGAGTATGAAGCATCTATACGAGCTCGATCGTCTTAAAGCGTAGGATTGATGGGCTAAGGACCTTCCTTTTCTAAAGATCCTCATCTTTGACCATAAAGAGAGTCATTCTCTCGATCACGCAAGTCCCGAGGGTCCCGAGGTTAAAATGCGATGATCACAAGTCACAAGATGAGGACAGGATCATAATCCCGAATACATAAATTCCAAGAAATCCCGAGCGACAACCAACAAATGGTTTGTACGTCCGGAAGACGACTTGGGACATTCCCTCCTTATTTTCAAACACATGCACACAAGAAAGCACGCAAGCAAGCACGATTAATGAAATCATGGGAGACTTGCTCCGGCAAGGCACCTTGGGTGAACGCCAAACGTTCTTCCCAAGGGGTAACTTAACCTCCGAACCCATAAAACCTTTTTTTCAAAGTTTTGAGGTAATCAAAATGGCGTGGCGACTCCGTTTTTCAAATTAAACCGGATGTCTTCAAACTCGCGTGAATCCAACAAACAAAAATTTGGGCACACATTCACAAAAGTGTTTATTATTTTAAATGCGAGTAATGACACATACCTGTGTTGTGTTTACCTGCAGGGGAAGAAGATGAAGGGACGCAGCTCCCTTAAGGCGGTCGGAGAGTTGTGGGCGGCCTTGCCGGCCGGTGAGGGTGGTCCTCGTGAGAGGGTACGGAGCTTGGGGTTGGCCCCCTTTTTTGACATGGTCCTGCAGATGGGCCAGACCAGGAAGTGCACTGCAGTGGTGAAGGCGTGTCGGGAGTTTTGGTGGGATACGACACATACCTTCCATTTGAGTTGGGGAGAGGCCACGATCACTCCTACAGACTTCGCCGTTCTTACCGGCTTGAGGTTCACAGACATAGCACTGCCCTTTGATGATACTCTTCATGCTGATCCGGCTCGTCAGGTCCAGTTTTTTGGTGCTAGCCTGGGCTCGAGTAGGAATTTTGGTGTTGATGCGGGGAAGTTGTACAGGCTGATTAGGGCTGCTATTGATCGCATCTGGGCTGGCCGATGCACGGGCTTGACGCACTTGTCAGGGGATTCCTTTGGTACGGATTCTCAGTATCGCTATTCCCCAACTCGGGCCCAGTGTGCCGATTCTCTTTGTTGGGTGCCTTGACTGATTTGAGCTTAGTGCGAGATATCTCTTGGGGAGGGGCCGGCTTGGCCGAGCTGTATCGGGCCCTTGGTACTGTCTCGAGGTCCAATACCTCTTCTTTTGATGCTTTTCAGTTTTTTTTGGAGGTATGCCAACTTTTATCATTTTCATGGTCCTCTTACTTGTTACTTGTCTTTCTGCCTTCATAAATATCTGTATTCCGTGTCTTTTGCAGGCATGGTTCTATGAGATCTTCGGCGTCGCGCCGTTCACTTTGCGGGACCAGACTCGGGATGTGCCCGTCTTGCGCTACTGGAGGAAGGAGAATCGGATTGAGGGGTTCCCGAAGACGGTTCGCGAGTCTGAGCTGAGGGTTGTTCTTGATGGTCCCAGTAGGCCCGAGTTTTTGCTCTACCCATGGACTCTTGAGGCCTCAGAGGCGGTTGGTGCTGTCCGGGACGTGACTGCTTCTCGCAGGTTGTTGGTGGGATTGCTTGCTGATGAGATGTATTTGGGTGAGCGGGTGGCGAGATAGCATTATGCGTGGGCTCCGCTTTATGCGCCCCAACATCCTCCCAGGAACATGTGGTATCCGAACCGATTGGCGAGGAGGGCGGAGTATCTACTTGGGGTCCACCTTGCTCCGGTTCCGGCTTGATATGGGCTATGTGGACTTTGTGGAGCTTTTTCTGAGATCACCGCAGGTGGTGAGGCGGACTGCTGAGGCTGCCGAGGCTGCTGGTATAGGGGGGCAGGGCTTAGCTATCCCCGAGCCGATGGGTGCTGGACATCCCGAGATTGCTGATATGCCTCCATTTCCCGACCACTTCTTTGTGCATATGGCCGACGGGGAGGTGAGGGTAGACTTGACACCTACAGAGGCCGATGAGGTGGAGGGTGCTCAGCTTCCTCCAGGCGGTGCTGGCGGGGTATGCCTCTTACTTTTCCTTCTTAAGCATCGATCATTATGTTTTAGCCATGGTGTAACTCTCGCGCCTGATTATGTAGGTCACCCGAGATTCTTATGTGCGGGCTGTGAGGCAGACCAATGTACTGAGCCGTCTGCTGAGGAGTGCAGTGCAGGCACTTTCCTGCCAATCCCGGAGGTCAGTGGACGTGGATCCGGCGCAGGGGAGACAGCGATCCCATGATGAGGGTAGCTCGATATCCAGATTTTCCCGTGGTCGCCCCTCGACCTCCCGTCGGGGTCATTAGGACTTTTTATTTTGTAGTACCTGTAGGGAAAGAGTAGGAAAGAAGCATGCAGACTCTAATTTCGATGCTGACTCACTGATGTAATGCAAATGCTTTATGTACTAGTTTATGGGTTAATTTGAATGTTAGTATTTTCTATTTACTTTCCATTTTTGTATACTACAATGAGAAGTCACCCTAGAAATTGACGTGTCAGGACGTCACCCTAGGAGTTGAATTGGGATTGAAGCTAGGCTTGAGGCTAGGTTTTAGAGAGGTATTTGTCACCTAGGCTTGAGGCTAGGGTTTAGATAGGTATTTTGTCACCTAGGTTTGAAGCTAGGGTTTAGAAAGGTACTTGTCTCCTAGGCTTGAGGCTAGGGTTTTGAGAGGTTTTTGGTCACCTAGGCTTGAGGCTAGGGTTTAGATTTGTGGCACTTCTGAACAAGGCAATTTGAGCAAAAAGGTTATGGTTTAAGCAGGGCGAGGCTGAGTAGGTGTTTTATGATAGAATATGGGGTTGGATAAGTTTGATGTCCAGAGATAAGGGGTAGGACCGAGTCATCTTGAGAGTCACAGAGAGGCGTCTTTGGTAGACTTGAAGAGTTTTGAAAATTTGTGGAGACCAAAGAGTGATTTTCTAAACAAGGTGCCAAAGAGGGTGGCATTTTGAAAGTATGTTATTTTGATAAGGAGGCCTTATGATTAATTACATTTCTAACTAACTCAAAGAGTTTGCCACATGCTGATCTTGATGACAAGGGATGCCCTTTTTGTTAGATATGACTTCATTGGAGCTCCGATTCTTGTTAGAGCCCCTGGCCTTTTCTGAAGAACCGCATCGTTATCCTGTTTCCGTTGAGGGAGTCTCGATGTTTGATGAGGTGACCATGGCGAAGCCCCAGTCGATAATGCAAAGCAAACCTGAAGGGAATGGCGAAGCCCCAGTTGATGATGCAAAGCAAACCTGAAGGGAATGGCGAAGCCCCAGTTGATGATACAAAGCAAACCTGAAGGGAATCTGGTAAAGAAAGCCTGAGAGAACAGCTTAACAAAAGCCCCGGCTTTGAGAGATTTAATGTATCCCTATTGCAGACAGAGTCATCTTGCGGCCATGGAGGCGACCCCTCGTTTTGAACAATATTCAATCAGTCACTTGGACAAGACTCGGAAATGCATATGTGCAGGGGCACATTTTTTCGAAAGTGGGAATGGATCCCGAATTCGTGTATGACACTCTTGCTTTTGGGTTTGACTCTTTTGGGAGAGTATAAGCATCACTAGGTGTAGAAAAGTGTATGGAAGCCCCTGCTGACAGAAAGACAGTGTTTGGCTCTTCCTAGATTGTAGAAAAGAAGACTTGTCGAGACATTTGAAGACTTGTTTTATTCGTAATTATATTTTGGTTGCTCGAGAATGGACCTCACTGATTGGTTTATTAAATTCCAATTATATAAGTAAACAAATAATGACTGCTTTGATTAGAAGTTGGAAATCTGGCTTGACTTTTAGAAGGAGAAGGGTGTTCCGTTGTTGCTTGCTGCTCTGGGCTGTTTGGTGGTAATTTTCGTGCAGGCTGCCACTGCATTGATCTTCTTTATGGGAAAGAGTGAAAAATAGAAAAAAGACTGGAGTGGAAGAAACAAGACTGGAGTGGAGGAAACAAGACTGGAGTGGAAAAAATTGGGATTTGACTGATTATAGCCCCTTCTATTTTTCTGTCTTTCAATTCAAGATTTGTTGCTCCTTTGTTCTCATAAGCCGAGGGGAGTAGTCCCTGGCGCGCGTCTCCTTACTTTTACCGGAGTGCCGTTGAGAGGCACGGATGCGAAGCCCCAGTGGGACTTTTGCAGACAGTGTTTGAGGAGTCGAATGAACGAATTTCAAGAATAGGACGAGTTCCTAAACTTGGCGAGAGTATGCAATATGCTCACGTAGGATAACAAGTGACTCAGAATGAGAATGCCATCCGGTAGAGGTTGTAGCTGGTCTTTGGGTTGCGATCGACCATTGGGTGATGCTTAACATGACCTCTTAAAGTGAGAGGTCGGCTGGGCCATTTGCTGAGAGGTTGGCTTGAGGGATGTGTTTGGAATTTCTAAGGCGAGGGGATTTTCTTGTTGTTGCTTCTTCCGAACCTCTAAGAGTGAGGTTAACTTTTGATTTTGACGCGGTCGAGGGTGGTGATGGAATCCTCTAAAAGTGAGAGGATGGGCTTGGAATTGGTTTACGGGATTTGTCCAAGAGGGAATCTTTGTTGCTTCTTCTCGCGAGTTTGTTGTGATTTCAGCAGGTAACTTGATCACGATAGGACCTTCACTCGATGTCTCATTTTCACAACCTTTGGGATGGGAGGTTCACTTCGGGGTGATGAAGGTTTTTTTTTTTTTCAAATACCCTGTTATCGAGAAAAGCCTTCGGATTTGTTTGCTCGCGATAGCCCCTAGTGTATGTCTTAGGATGGTTTTACCTTTTCCTTCTTGGGCTTGGAGGTGGTCCCTTCGAGGGAGCCCATTGTATGAGTTTCTTTCGCATTCCGCCTTTCTTGAGCTTTGTGAGTCAGGGGAGCCCCTAGTATGGGCTTCTTCTTTAGGGCTTCAAAACTTGTCGATCTTGAAATGAAAGAGTATTATTTAGTGAGGATAAGGTTATGGCTTCCTATGATGAGAGGTTTAAGCTTCAATCGCTACTGGATAGCATTCTCAAAAGAGTATTTAAAATAAATGCAAACTCATTTAACCGACTTATTAAGTGAGGCAAAATATATTCGGACCATGAGAAAGATATGTGAGCATATTCAACGAAAGCTTAACGATCAAAATGGAAAAACAGAGGAGACGCGAGATTGGGGGGTTGGTGAGCCCCAAGTTGATATTCATGTAGCACTTGTGAAGGATAAGAACAGCCCCTTGCATTTTCTTTAAATTGTAGTGGCGTGAGCAGCTATTTTTCGATGATGAGCAACAACGGTCTTTGTGCTTGTCTTGACCATATGGAAAGGAGATCAAGTGAGGGAGAGTGTATTTGGGGAAGTGTATGCTCGAGAAAGTATAGAGGGCATGTACAAGGAGAGGGTCTGGAGATAGTGTACGAAAAGCATATGTATGAGTGTATAGAGATGGTATATATGAGGAAAGGACAGTGAGTTGTTTACTCCAATCAAAGCATTCATTCATTGTTTACTTTATTAGCCGGTGAGTTTATCAGTGAGATTAGCAACCAAGTGATAATTATAAATAAAACAATCTTCTTGAAAGTAATGCGAGATTATGTCTCAAGTCTAGAGAGAAAAGAAAGAAAGACGTTTTTTATTATTGAAGTAACTAGTTCAAAGTGGACATTACATATCAATGCCCAAAATGGACGTAAAAAAGACACACTAGAACCTACAAGACTGAATGAATCTAAATCTTCCCTCGAAGGGTGAGGGTTCCTTCATTAATGAGGCCTTGGGTCTTCCCTTGGTTGATCAATCTTTGAATTGAGCGTTTCAGTTGCACACATTTGTCAGTGGTATGCCCAGCGTACTTGTGGTATCTGCAAAACTTGGATGTATCTAAGTCTTCCCTTGGGTTTATCGGTTCATAATTCTCAAGTGGCTTGACCAAGCTCTTTCCCACCAAAATGTCAAAGAACTCACCCACAGGCATTCCCAAGTCATCAAAATGTTCCTTGTTGATCTTCTTCTCGGGTATTGGTACCTTTCGTTGGTTGGTGGCCACAGCAGGCATCCTGAATGAGAAATTCTGATGCGTTGAACCATAAGTGGGATCACAAGCATGTGGATGGTAGGGACTCTGAAATTGAACAGGAGGAGGAACTCTTCTCAAGTATTCTTGAATGTGAGACAAATGGTGCTGCTCAATTTCATGTATGTCTTTGGGGAGGTTGATCACTCCCAACTTCATGTCTGAGACTTCTTTAAGGGCTTCAATGCTTTTCTCCAGAGACATGATGTGGAATTCTGTAAGAACATATGGCAGAGTTAAAACAATGAGTTGAATTAGACTCATAATTAATCTTAAGGCATCCTTGAGAAAATATTTGACCTCCACAATTTTGAGTTTGACCGGGCTGGGGTTGCCTACGTAACCCTTACCATTTAAGATACGAGTCTCAGGTCACCGTAGTTCGAGGGGGATGAATGTAAAAGAGGAAGATGACTCGATCCTTGGTCAAATGAGGGTGATCTAGGTGAGTTAATTTGGGCTTGGGTGAGGATTGGCCTTGGTTGATCTTTGGCTGAAGGGTGCTAGAGATAAAGGATCTAAACTATGGATGGTTTTAAGGCTAAGGGAGCAGACTATGAAAGGTTCAAGGGATGAGAGGTAGAATTTTGAAGGGTCCTAGATTGAAGGATAGTTAAGCATTTTATTTACAAAAAACTTTTTATAGAACCTACTCTTGATTGGAAGGGATACCCCTTTTTCGCAACTAACTAAATGTCCTAAAGTGGTGGATCCTAACGACTAACCGTCTCATATAGACATTTAATATGATATTTATGGAAAGTACTACAGACCCATGATAGGACAAGATCAAGCATTCAAACTTTACATGGTACGTCCTTTAAAAGGAAAATAAATTTTTTTTAGTGCCTTTATTTTCTTTATAGATCTTGACTTATCATTGATTCGTAGTGACTTAACACAAAGACCTTATTAATTGTCTACATGAAAAATCTAGTCAAACCAACCGGTCACGGGGAGTGTACTCCTAGCAAAGTGGGTGACACAAGGGTTAGGCTTCAGGCTCCCACCATGCAGCCGAAGTGCACTGATGAGTGGATGGCCAAGTGAGACTCGGAAGGGAGGCGACATGATCACCACACTTCCCGCACTTTGGCTTCTCCGATGGGTTAAGGGTGTCTGTGCAGTGTGACACGGACTTTAGTGGTAGTGTGAGGCAAAAAAGTCTAATTCTTTTTAAGAGAAAAAAGAGAAAGATTTTATTTTAGGAGATGCATGCATGCAATGCAACAGTTAAGAATAAAAGGAAAAGAAAAAGAAAGTAAAATGCAATGCAATGCCACTGTGAATACCCCGTCCCGATGCAACTCGCATTCGGAAGTTTGAAATAAATAATTATGGAAGTCGGACCGAAATAGGATATTCATTTAGTGACACTCGATTTAAACCATATTAAAAATATTAATTTAAATTTTGAGAGTCGCCACGCCACTTTGATATAGCCCAAAGCTTTGAAAAAAGGCTAAACATTTGATTGGGTTCGGGGGTCAAGTTACAACAGAAGAAGAAACGCTATCACTCCTATTGCCCGACGAATCGGTCTTTCTAGCATGTGGGGTGTTGGTTGTGTGCGGTGTTTACAGGAATAGATAGGAGAAACGGGATCATGCATAAGGAGGAGGGGAGAGAAAGAATTAATTGATGATCACACCCTAGAACCTTTGAGTTAGGCCCTCGGAAGGTGCACTAATCAACGTTCATCCTTGGGGGATTATTGATCATGGGACAATTATTACTAAGGTGGAAAGTAAGAAATAGTTCCTAGATCCATTGGGTTTCTTGGGCGAAACCTTAGATCATCCTCGGCTATTGCATATTTAAATATATTAAAAAGGTCCTAGATCTAGCATAAAGACATAATTAAAATAAACATGCAAATATTATAATACGACAATAATAATAATAGAGAACAAAAATATTAAAAAGAGCCTTACCAATTGTAGCAAGACTTTGGGATCGAATCTAGGGCGATTCGAAGAATGTGGGAAGAAATACGGGTAAAACAAGTGTAATCTCGTTTCTCCCGAATGAATTGTGTGTGGAAAACTGTAACCGGGCACCCCTATTTATAGTGCTTCGGTACTTGGGCTGGGCCAGCTGAAGGGTCGATCGGCCCTAAATATAAGGGTCGATCGGCACAAAATAAAGGGGTCGATCGGCACAAAGACTTTAGGTTCGATCGGCACCAAATGAAAGGTTCGATCGGCCATACAGAGGATGAAGGGCCGATCGGCACTTTGATCTGGCGTACCTTCCACGCATGCAATGACGGCGGAGATACGGACGAATGATGAGATTCTTTTTAGGGTTTTTTATATTAAACCGGGCCCAAGTATTTAGAATACCTTTTTTCGGACCGGGTACTAACAGTAGCCCCTCGGCGACGCTTCTTGTAAGACAAGTGGGGTCGACGATAAAAGAATAGGATCCGTCCTGAAAAAAAGGAATTCAGGAGGTGAAACGATGATCTCGCGGATGTGAGATTTGGACTCGGGCTGAGTCGTAAAAAAGATGACCAGGTGGGTCGAGCGGCTGGACCCACGCCGGGCTACCTACGTATCCCAAGAGGAATCAAGCCAAATCGTAGTTCAGAAGAGTGGGCGTTTAGTACCCGAGAATGGCGGACGTGCGGCGTCTCGAACCGAAAATATGATTGTGTGGGAATCACTCAACATCTGACTGTGCGGTCGTCACCCAACGCCTGACTCTGCGGTCGTCACCCAACGTCTGACTCTGCGGTCGTCACCCAACGCCTGACTCTGCGGTCGTCACCCAACGTCTGACTCTGCGGTCGTCACCCAACGTCTGACTCTGCGGTCGTCACCCAACGCCTGACTCTGCGGTCGTCACCCAACGTCTGACTCTGCGGTCGTCACCCAACGTCTGACTCTGCGGTCGTCACCCAACGTCTGACTCTGCGGTCGTCACCCAATGTCTGACTCTGCGGTCGTCACCCAAGAATATGAATTTTAACTCTGTGGGAGTTACCCGGAAAAAATAGAAATTTGACTCTGTGGGAGTCACCCCGAAAAAATAGAAATTTGACTCTGTGGGAGTCACCCGGAAAATAAGAATTTTAACTCTGTGGGAGTTACCCGGAAAATAAGAATTTTGACTCTGTGGGAGTCTCCCCGAAAAAATAGAATTTTGACTCTGTGGGAGTTACCCCGAAAAAATAGAATTTTGACTCTGTGGGAGTCACCCCGAAAAAATAGAATTTTGACTCTGTGGGAGTCACCCCGAAAAAATAAAAATTTGACTCTGTGGGAGTCACACCGAAAAAATAGAAATTTGACTCTGTGGGAGTCACCCCGAAAAAATAGAAATTTGACTCTTGTGGGAGTCACCCCGAAAAAAATAGAAATTTGACTCTGTGGGAGTCACCCCGAAAAAATAGAAATTTGACTCTGTGGGAGTCACCCCGAAAAAAATAGAATTTTGACTCGTGGGAGTCACCCGAAAAAATAGAAATTTGACTCTGTGGGAGTCACCCCGAAAAAATAGAATTTTGACTCTGTGGGAGTCACCCCGAAAAAATAGAATTTTGACTCTGTGGGAGTCACCCCGAAAAAATAGAATTTTGACTCTGTGGGAGTCACCCCGAAAAAATAGAAATTTGACTCGTGGGAGTCACCCCGAAAAAATAGAAATTTGACTCTGTGGGAGTCACCCCAAAAAAATAGAAATTTGACTCTTGTGGAGTCACCCCGAAAAAAATAGAAATTTGACTCGTGGGAGTCACCCCGAAAAAATAGAAATTTGACTCGTGGGAGTCACCCGAAAAAAATAGAAATTTGACTCTGTGGGAGTCACCCCGAAAAAATAGAATTTTGACTCTGTGGGAGTCACCCCGAAAAAATAGATATTTGACTCTGTGGGAGTCACCCCGAAAAAATAGAAATTTGAATTATAAATAATAAAACAAAAAAATATAAAAATTAAAAGGAGTAAGAGATTTTTTTGAAAAAACGGGGGGTATTAAATATCTGGTCAACCGCTTGGATCGAGGAGACGCGTGTCGAGGTAGGGAAGAGAAAGGGTCGATCGGCCCTTCCTCCTGATTGGCCAAGGACACTTTGACGGGGATCCGCCTGCTGAGATGAGATCTGGACCGTTCGCTCGATCAGAAGAAACACAAAATCAAGGGCCGATCGGCCCTTCTTCTTATTGGCCAGTTTCTCGGCCGATCGGCCTTTAAATCTGCTGGTCTCCTTCTTCTTTTTACGCCTCTTCTTCTCCGTCGAGTTTCTGAAGCTTTCTCGCCTGAAAATTATTCCGAGTGTTTTCGTTTGTTTTGTGCCGATTTCGTGAAGATCTTGCCATGGATAATCCTCCAGATTGGGTCAACGATGTTGCTGCCTTGGAGCTTTTGCTTAATCGACCGGATAATCAATCCTTGGGCTCATATACCGGTGGTATGGGTGATGCTTTCTTTGGCTATGGCGGAGGAGTTGGTGCTAGTGGCCATGGTGCCGGGGGCAGCCACGGTTCTGGTAGTTTTAGGGGTGGTTATGGCAATATGGGTGGTGGTTTTGATGGTGGTTATGGAGGTTATGGAGGTGGTGATGATGGCAGCCATGGAGGTTATGGTGGCGGTGATGAAGGCAGCCATGGCGGCGGTGGCAGCGGCAGTCATGGCGGCAGTGGTGGCGGGCATGGCGGCAATGGTGGCGGCAATGGCGGCGGCGATGATGATGATGAAGAGGAAGGTGATCCCGACGCCGGGGAGAGTGATAGGAGTGACGCCGGCGGGGATGTTGAGGCTAGGAGGCGGCGGGCTTTGCGCAATTATCGTCCCTCGAGGCTGCATTTTCTGTTGTACAACCAGTCCGACTTTTATCCGGGCTTGGCTTTTCATGGATCCACCGGTCTTCGCTCCCGCGTCGGGATGAAGGTAAAGAATTTTTTATTTAACAACAGAATATTTCATGCATGTACAAAGTTGTAAGTACCCAAATCTGGCTCATGCCTTCCGGTTAATTTTCCCGGCAATTCCCAAACTTTCATAAAGTTCGAGGGCGATTCGGGAACTTTTCCAAACTTTCCAAGGGAGGAAGGACCTGCCAAGAATATTGAATTTGAGCAGAATCTAGCTGAAAAGGGCCTTCTAGAATGCCACCTTGCATGTTTCTAGAAAAATGGGTCGACAAATGTAGCCACGCGGCCTCTTTTGCCGCAAATGAAGCCACGCGGCCTCTTTCGCTGACCTTCTAGAATGCCACCTTGCATGTTTCTAGAAAAATCTGGGCCGACAGCAAATGTAGCCACGCGGCCTCTTTTGCCGCAAATGAAGCCATGCGGCCTCTTTCGCTGACCTTCTAGAATGCCACCTTGCATGTTTCTGGAAAAATCTGGGTCGGCAGCAAATGTAGCCACGCGGCCTCTTTTGCCGCAAATGAAGCCACGCGGCCTCTTTCGCCTTTTTCCAGCTGCCTATAAATAGAGGCCTCCTCTACCCATTTTACACACACAAAAATCATCAACCATCACACATAATACGTAAAATACACTCCCAAGAGCCGCCGGAAGTCCAAGAAGGTGAAGAAGAAGGCCAAGAAGCCACCTCCCTCCTCCTTGAAGATCCCAAGATCAACTCCTCCTCCTAGCTCCATCCAAAGAAGAAGAGGAAGCCATTGGTAACCTCGCACACCCTAACCTTGCATCCTAATTGCTCTATGTGATTCTAATTACTCATTGCATTTCATATATTGCATATTATCTTGCTTGGGACTTGGTAGATTAAAGATCATATTTTTATACCCCCCTTCCCCTTTGCATGCATTAGACATCCTTTGTCATTAAAAATGTAGTCTTTATCCATAAAGGTGCATCCTTTGCACCTAAAACCCCCATTTTCCAATAAAAATGTCATCTTTATGCATCCTTTGCATATAAAAATACAATCTTTTTCAATAAAAATGCATCATTTGCATTCCAAAATCCCCTTGTTCAAGCATCATTTGCTTTAAAGACCATGTCTTTACCATAAACTAGCATCATATGCTTTTCAAAATGCAATCTTTATGCATCATTTGCATAATGAATGCCAATTTCTTCAACAAAAATGCATCATTTGCATAAAAATCAAATCTTTATGCATCATTTGCAATAAAGATCACTTCTTTAAATCAAAAAGCATCCTTTGCAACCCAAAAATGTCATCTTTTCATTAAAGTGTCATTTTTACATACATTTCCCCCATTCCCCCATTAGCAACCTAGGAACGGACCGGTGTAAAAGATCCTATCTTTACATCGTTCCTTCCATTAAAGGTTTCATAATCTCTTTAGAAAGGGATAACCTTGAACCCTATATCTCCAATTATCGCTTAAGAAAGAGTATGAAGCATCTATACGAGCTCGACCGTCTTAAAGCGTAGGATTGATGGGCTAAGGACCTTCCTTTTCTAAAGAACCTCATCTTTGACCATAAAGAGAGTCATTCTCTCGATCACGCAAGTCCCGAGGGTCCCGAGGTTAAAATGCGATGATCACAAGTCACAAGATGAGGACGGGATCATAATCCCGAATACATAAATTCCAAGAAATCCCGAGCGACAACCAACAAATGGTTTGTACGTCCGGAAGACGACTTGGGACATTCCCTCCTTATTTTCAAACACATGCACACAAGAAAGCACGCAAGCAAGCACGATTAATGAAATCATGGGAGACTTGCTCCGGCAAGGCACCTTGGGTGAACGCCAAACGTTCTTCCCAAGGGGTAACTTAACCTCCGAACCCATAAAACCTTTTTTTCAAAGTTTTGAGGTAATCAAAATGGCGTGGCGACTCCGTTTTTCAAATTAAACCGGATGTCTTCAAACTCGCGTGAATCCAACAAACAAAAATTTGGGCACACATTCACAGTTTGGCGACTCCGCTGGGGAAATGTCCCAAAGGAGAAAAGCTTTTATTTTCAAAACAAAAATCGATACTCGGTATATAGGTGGAAACCACTTACCCTTCCTGTACACTCCCTGACGTGGGAGTTGGGATAACCGGTGGTTTAACAATCCCACGTACCAGTATCCCTTTTCGAAAAAAAAAATTGAAAAAATAAAAGAAAGCTTTTCCCTTTGAGTGGGTTAGACTCCCGTCGCCGATTTCATTAATCATGCTTGCTTTCTTTACCTTGCATTGCATCATTTGCATCTTGGAATTTGTGCATACTTTGAACGGGAAACAACCCGAAAAATAGCAAAAGGAGTGGAACCTGGAAAATTGATCCATGCAGTCGTACGGCTCAATCCTCCTTGGATTCTGACCGGGCGACCTCAGTGGCAATTCCACCAGGAAAAATCATGGTTAATCTGGCAGTCCTAGCAGCTTGGGGCTACTCAGCTCCATGACTGACTGGGGCTCCCAGAAAATTTACGTGCTTATGTGTTGCATTTTCCCCATCCCAAAAATCATTCCTTTAAAACACATTCTGAAAATCTCTGTTTTCACTCAAAAAGGAACATTTTTAGGAGACCGCACACTACGCGCACCTGATATATCCTGTACACTTTGCACGCACGTCCTTCAAACCCGAGGGTGGTTTCAGCTGCAATCACGGACGGCCTTACGATGCTCCCGGGCGCGCACGGAATCATCCCAACCTCCCCATGGCAACCCGGTGTCGACCAATGCACGGTCAGGTGTCACACGTTTCAAAAACCGTGACTTTTTGGTTGGTTTTTGGTCTAGTCCGTGTCATATAGCCCATTTGCATACCCTCGTAAAGGTCAAGGCTTAGTTCATAACGGAAGAGGAACTCTGCCAAAATTCCGACAAGGAAAAATTGGCGAGATCTTGACTCCGACATTGACTTTGACCTTGACCTGCACGGAATGCGTGAGAATCGAGACCGAGTCTTTGCCAACAAATCAAAAGATCTTTTGCTCAAGTGAAGTTCTGCCAAAATTCCGACAAGGAAAAATTGGCAAGATCTTGACCTGGCATTGACTTCGATTCTGACTCATGCCCGGCGTATGCAACGAAGTTCAATGTGACACTGTGTCATTCGGCTTTTGCCGCCCGACCCATGCCTATTATCTTCTCGGACATTACCGAAAGTCAAAACGTCATTCGCTCAAGCGAAATTCTGCCGAAATTCTATCAAGGCAGAAAGACGAGACTTTCCCGGTATTGCCTTGACTATAATCCGCATCGCTCGTGCGTTAAAAGTTCCTATGACCCGCTAGACCCGTTAGGAGCGTTCTTTACTCTCGGTCGGTGGGATCCGCATGCCCTATAGGACCCTCGCCCGGGGCTGTCCACCCTGGGAGGTCGAAATACAGGTGGAATACGAGGGGCTTATAGACGTAGTGACGGAACCCACTGATCCAGGATCTAGAGTAGTTGCGAAAAAGAAGGGCAAACCCCCTTTTCCAACCAAATAGGAATAAATAAAAGACATTGTTTTAAGTAAACTTGAACAATTAACGGAATCATAATTGCATTTTCCTATCTCTGATATCCCTAATCGAGACCTCCTCGGTCCGATTTCCGATTTTTCTGTCTCGACCTTTCATGGTCAAATCCCTAATCGAGACCTCCTCGGTCCGATCTTCGATTTTTTCCTATCTCTGACATCCCTAATCAAGACCTCCTCGGTCCGATTTCCGATTTCCCTGTCCCGACCTTTCATGGTCATATCCCTAATTGAGACCTCCTCGGTCCGATTTCCGATTTCCCTGTCTCGACCTTTCATGGTCATATCCCTAATCGAGACCTCCTCGGTCCGATTCCCGATCTTCCATCTCCCGACCTTTCATGGTCAAATCCCTAATCGAGACCTCCTCGGTCCGATCTTCGATTTTTCATCTCTCCCTCTTTCGCGGTCAAATTCCTAGTCGAGACCTCCTCGGTCCGATCTTCAATTTCCAATCTTGACCTTTCAAGGTCTCATCTTTTCCGGTCAATTAGGATTAGGAAATAATGTGTTTTGAGCAAAGTTTAAGCGATAAGTGCATGTTACTTGAGCCTTTAGCCTAAACACTTACCTCCGAGTCTAAATCTTACCTACCTTCGAGCCTAAACATTACCTATCCCCGAGTCTAAACTTTGCCTATCCTTTTCCCGCAGCGAGAAAGAAGTGGGCGAGAATACCGGGTCAGCAGCTTTTCAGTGCAAAAACCTTAGGTTCGTATAGTTTGGCAGAATCGTTAGTTTAGTCAGCTCAGAGAGTCAGAATGACAGATTTGACAGAAAACAGTGAGGGTGCAGGAAATCAGATGGTTAGGAAGGAAGAGTTAGTCCTGGCTTTGGAAAATGCCCATAAGGTTCATGAGGAACAGCTAGCCATGCTTATTGACGCACTCCGTCGTCATGGAGTTCAAGTCACGCTGAGTCGAACGGTTCTCTAGTGGTAGTCGAAGATGAGACTTCGTAAAAGCTGATTTCAGTCCCTTCATCCTATAACCAAGACCTTCCATCCTACGCCCAATACCTTCCCCATCCACGTGCAATCCCTTGCCAAGGACCACTCCTCCTCGTCCTTTCCAACATCCACCTCATCGGGGCTTCATTGCCCTCGGCTCCTCGAATGGATTGGGCTTCACCCCACCTGTCTCTCGGTTTCAACAATACACTCGCCGGTTTATACTCCAGCCTTCACATAATCGGTTCGAGCCATGTGGCTATGTTCAAGCCCCTATACCCACCTCGAGTGCAGTCATGAAGTTGCCAAAAGAAAATCTGATGATTCAAGTTTCCACTGTCACCTACCGACTTAATGAATTCACCGCTTGCTACACGTGGTTCCCTCTACCGATAAGAGTCCCGTGTGCGAGTGCCGGTAACTCGAGAGTCCCCATTGACCCCCATGTGGCAATATTGATGGAACAAGTGAAACGAATGCAAGAGAAGTTTGACTTCATGATGAGTATCAATACTCCCTTGACCCCGCACGTCGAACCGTGCAAGGAAATGACTCCACCAAGCATAACCCAATGCCACCAAAGACCAAACAAAGAACCGTACCCATGTCGCACCAGTTCCTCACAAAGGAAAGAGTGTCGTAACCTCCTTCAGCCAAATCCAACAATGGAACCAACTGGACAATGGAACTCCGAGTCTTGAGAACAGCAAGGTCTCCCGAAAACCCCGCTCCCTTCATTTTGACAATGCGGAGATACCTTTAAGCAAGATTCTCGGAAGAGCCGATGAAAGAAAAGCCGATAAAGCCACCGGAGAATTGGAAGCCCAAGAACCCCAACGTTCGGGTGGATGAGTCTAAGCATTGTCTTTTCCATCAATACCCCGGGCACGACACCGATGATTGCACCTATTTGAGGCATGAGATCCAGTAAATTGATAGAAAAAGGGAAGCTCGAGAACCTCCATGGGCCAAAAACAGAAAAGTTATGGTAAGAGGTCAATTCAGAAGTGGAAGGTCGAAACGTCGCCGATGATTTTGGGATGCCCATGAGCAAAGTTTTCGATGATTTGGTGAAACGAGGCCTTCTCACACCTCTCGAGAATTATAAGCCAAGAAACCCCAAAGTAGAGTTGACAGACCAAGTTCTCGCGAGTACCACAAGCATTTTGGTCATGTGACGACAAGTGTGTGGATCTAAAGAAAGAAATTCAAAGGGCCGATCTACGAAGGAAAGCTCAAGTTACTCGGCACCAACCCGCGAAGAGTAGCTAGACTAGGGTCTACCTATCCTTATGTAAAAAAATAGTCTCTACGATCAACCTTCGTAGGTTCTAGTACTTTTCTCTTTCAATCAAGTCCTCTACGGACATTGTATTTAATCTTCAATTTTCTATAAAAGAGTCTTCTTCTTTTCTTACTAGACTTAAGACATTATTTGCACACCTACATTACATATAATGAAATGGTTTTATTTTATATGATCACTTGCATTGCTCAACAAATAATCTCTCGAAATAATTCACGTTCCGATTAATCAGTGTGAGAAAGTCAACTAATGCCTTCCCTATACACTTTCCTTACCTCACAAAAAGCCTTCATCAAGCCATACACTTTCCCAATCATGTCCCCCACCTTCATTTTGACCAAGTCAACGACAACGGCAACATCAAGGGACAACAAGAGGTCACTCAGCTTCGAAAGATTGACCCCGTGTCGACAACAACCTAGGAGCCTGCCTTCAAGGATGTCAAGAAAAATTCAAGCGAGGGCTCACCTTGGCCCTCGGGTGCTTTAGAAAATAAAAAAATGCGTAGTGCAAAAAGAGTAATGCCCAACTAGGCCGAAAATCCCCAAAAAAGGGCAGTCTAGGCAAAAAAAACAGGGTTGCACATATATATATAAAAAAAAAAAAAAAAAAAAAAACTTAGTGCAAAAGAGTAATGCCCAAACTAGGGCCGAAAATCCCAAAAAAGGGCGAGTCTAGGCAAAAAACGAGGTTGCACATAAAAAAAAATAAATGAAAAAATGAGGCCAAGGACCCGGCGTCACTAATCAAAAGCTTGACAAGGACATGCAAAGACCAAAGCTCGAGAGAATGAAAGTTGTCGATAACAATGGGGTGGTCAAAGCAAAGCCGAAAATTTCATAAGCCCGTAGGCACGTGCAAATCCTTTCTCCCCAATGAAAGAGGAAGCAATCGAAGCGGGCCGTCCAAGAATGACTTGATCAAGGAATCATCCCGAGGCCCACGCCTCATCATCTCATCCTAAGCCTTTTCACTAAAGGAACCACAAATCCCATTTCCCAAAGCAACACGGTCCGGCCAAGGCCGAACTACGGCGACCCGAGCTCCTCACAATGAGGGGAACGTAGGCAACCAGCGAATGGTCCTGTCATAAGCATATCGACATCGGTCTCATCAAATTCCTCATAAGCATATTCAAATCCTGCGTCTCATCAAATGACCTCTCCCATAGACATAGTCGAGATCCCGAGAAAACCCGGTCTCATCAATTACCTCCCTATACACAAACCTTTCTTTCACACCAACCAACCTTGATCCGTGACCTTTGGTTGACTTTCTCCTCATGACTAATAAGAATGTTTTCATATCGAGATTAGTGGTTGAATAACCCGAACATTAATAAAGGGTTTTAAGCAATCTTGTGATCATCGTAAATAAAACAAGTTTTCGAGATGTCTTGACAAGTCTTCCTTTTCTACATCTTAGGAAAAATAGTGCTAAACACTCGATTTTTACGTCGGCGGGGGCTTCCATACACTTTTACCAACCTTTCTACGCTTATACTCTCTCAAAAGAGTCAAACACAAAGCGAGTTTTGTGCCTACATCGAATAAGGCCGTCAAAATAACACAAAATTGGGATCTATTCCCACCTTTCGAAAAATATGCCCCGCATGTATATATCTTCCTAAATTTCTTCTCTTCGTCCACATCTTCTTAAGGTTGGTGATTGATTAAAGAAAATAAAAAAAAAAAAAAAAAGAGAAAAAGGATAGGTTCTCCTCTTCTGCTACAATTCGCATTAGGCCGCCTCGAAACTCCTCAAGGTTGGGGCTTTGCCAAGCCATTCCTTTAAGCTGGGCTTCTTTAGCCATGTTTGGGGTTCGCATCGGGTTCTTCACTAGGTCCCTAGATAGATTCGATTTTGGTCGAGATCAACCTCGGGATCACTTTCGCGGTACCAATCATATTGGGATTTTTGCTAGGTCATCGGATTGAGGCTTCATCAAGTCACTTGTTCGTAACCTAAAACTTTGCCTACTCGGTTCATCCAACCGGGCTTTGCCGGTGAAATGATCTTTCCTTACTTCAATAAGATATAGGGCTTTTGCGAGAGTATTTCCTTAGGCCGGCTTCGATAAGTTGCATCCATCCCTAGAAGAGAGGTTTGGTCACTTCAACATCGCTTTGGTTGTAAAAGCCATCTCAACATCGGCTTCAAATGCCGAGAATGTGAGAAAAGAACATTCATCGAGACTCGAGGTTTAAACCCGATCTCGGCCCAAGAGGGAAATCCAGTCCACGTTGACAACATCTCGTGCAACAACAACGGTTCGGTCCGCGCCCAAGGATACAACCCCCATTGTTTGAAACCCGTCTTAAACGATTCCCAAACACAATTCCATATGTACATCCGGACCCGAGTCCCTACCATGTTTCCAAGAAAAAATCACCCCTAGGCTCAAGTAACGTGCCAATTGCTAATGATAACATTTTCTCCTAAAAAGCGCCTCAGTTACTTCCGTTATAACGAGATAACACCGAGGCGACGGTTTCCTAATTGTCAAAAAAAAAAAAATCCAACTCTAGCTACCTCTATCACAGATTGAGAAGTATGCTCAAGTTTGTCCAGCTATAGCTACCTCTATCTACTCGATAGTGACGTAAGCTTTAGCTTCCTCAGGTGACAACCTCCATTAATTGTCAAAACCTCAAGGATCCTAGACATCGTTCCTAACTATCTAGATGAAGCTTGAACTACGACCAAGGCTTGATTCCTCCAGGATACGTAGGTAGCCTTTCATAAAAGGTCCATCCATCCGACCACATTGGTCACCTTTTTTCTTTCCCCATTCCTCAATGGTGCGTAAGCTTTTCATAAAAGTCCAACTATCTGACCACATTGGTCACCCCCCCTTTTATTTGGCACATTCCTAATAGGATCGGCCGTTTAACCTCCTAGGTCACCCCGTTTCCATCCTTATAGTAAGGGACCAGCATCTCTTTGCAATTTTGCCCCTGAGGCTCAATTTTACAATTTTGTCCCCCGTAGGCCTGTTTTACCCTTTATGCCCCTGGCATTTCCAATCATATCAATCAAATTTTTCCCTCCAGTGCCCCCGAGGCTTATTTTACAAATTTATCCCCTGTGGATCATTTTATTTGCCTTTGGCATTTTTAATTCACTTCTTTTACAAAATTATCGGGTACATCCCACTTTCTTTACAAAAAATCATTGAGTCCTTCTTACTTCTTTACAAAATGCATTCTCTCTCGCGATCTCCGTCATTCCAAGGTGGAAGAATGACATTTCGCTCTCTCTTTCGATCTCCGTTATTCCAAGGTGGAAGAATAACATTTCGATCTCTCTCGCGATCTCCGTCATTCCAAGGTGGAAGAATGACATTTCGCTCTCTCTTTCGATCTCCGTCATTCCAAGGTGGAAGAATGACATTTCGATCTCTCTCGCGATCTCCGTCATTCCAAGGTGGAAGAATGACATTTCGCTCTCTCTTTCGATCTCCGTCATTCCAAGGTGGAAGAATGACATTTCGATCTCTCTCACGATCTCCGTCATTCCAAGGTGGAAGAATGACATTTCGCTCTCTCTCCTTCGATCTCCGTTATTCCAAGGTGGAAGAATAACATTTCGATCTCTCTCGCGATCTCCGTCATTCCAAGGTGGAAGAATGACATTTCGCTCTCTCTCCTTCGATCTCCGTTATTCCAAGGTGGAAGAATAACATTTCGATCTCTCTCGCGATCTCCGTCATTCCAAGGTGGAAGAATGACATTTCGCTCTCTCTCTCCTTCGATCTCCGTTATTCCAAGGTGGAAGAATAACATTTCGATCTCTCTCGCGATCTCCGTCATTCCAAGGTGGAAGAATGACATTTCGCTCTCTCTTTCGATCTCCGTCATTCCAAGGTGGAAGAATGACATTTCGATCTCTCTCGCGATCTCCGTCATTCCAAGGTGGAAGAATGACATTTCGCTCTCTCTTTCGATCTCCGTCATTCCAAGGTGGAAGAATGACATTTCGATCTCTCTCGCGATCTCCGTCATTCCAAGGTGGAAGAATGACATTTCGCTCTCTCTTTCGATCTCCGTTATTCCAAGGTGGAAGAATAACATTTCGATCTCTCTCGCGATCTCCGTCATTCCAAGGTGGAAGAATGACATTTCGCTCTATCTTTCGATCTCCGTTATTCCAAGGTGGAAGAATAACATTTCGATCTCTCTCGCGATCTCCGTCATTCCAAGGTGGAAGAGTGACATTTCGCTCTCTCTCCTTCGATCTCCGTTATTCCAAGGTGGAAGAATAACATTTCGATCTCTCTCGCGATCTCCGTCATTCCAAGGTGGAAGAATGACATTTCGCTCTCTCTTTCGATCTCCGTCATTCCAAGGTGGAAGAATGACATTTCGCTCTCTCTTTCGATCTCCGTTATTCCAAGGTGGAAGAATAACATTTCGATCTCCTCGCGATCTCCGTCATTTCAAGGTGTAAGAATGACATTTCGCTCTCTCTTTCGATCTCCGTCATTCCAAGGTGGAAGAATGACATTTCGATCTCTCTCGCGATCTCCGTCATTCCAAGGTGGAAGAATGACATTTCGCTCTCTCTTTCGATCTCCGTCATTCCAAGGTGGAAAAATGACATTTCGATCTCTCTCGCGATCTCCGTCATTCCAAGGTGGAAGAATGACATTTCGCTCTCTCTCCTTCGATCTCCGTTATTCCAAGGTGGAAGAATAACATTTCGATCTCTCTCGCGATCTCCGTCATTCCAAGGTGGAAGAATGACATTTCGCTCTCTCTCCTTCGATCTCCGTTATTCCAAGGTGGAAGAATAACATTTCGATCTCTCTCGCGATCTCCGTCATTCCAAGGTGGAAGAATGACATTTCGCTCTCTCTTTCGATCTCCGTCATTCCAAGGTGGAAGAATGACATTTCGATCTCTCTCGCGATCTCCGTCATTCCAAGGTAGAAGAATGACATTTCGCTCTCTCTTTCGATCTCCGTCATTCCAAGGTGGAAGAATGACATTTCGATCTCTCTCGCGATCTCCGTCATTCCAAGGTGGAAGAATGACATTTCGCTCTCTCTTTCGATCTCCGTCATTCCAAGGTGGAAGAATGACATTTCGCTCTCTCTCTCCTTCGATCTCCGTTATTCCAAGGTGGAAGAATAACATTTCGATCTCTCTTGCGATCTCCGTCATTCCAAGGTGGAAGAATGACATTTCGCTCTCTCTTTCGATCTCCGTCATTCCAAGGTGGAAGAATGACATTTCGATCTCTCTCGCGATCTCCGTCATTCCAAGGTGGAAGAATGACATTTCGCTCTCTCTTTCGATCTCCGTCATTCCAAGGTGGAAGAATAACATTTCGATCTCTCTCGCGATCTCCGTCATTCCAAGGTGGAAGAATGACATTTCGCTCTATCTTTCGATCTCCGTTATTCCAAGGTGGAAGAATAACATTTCGATCTCTCTCGCGATCTCCGTCATTCCAAGGTGGAAGAATGACATTTCGCTCTCTCTCCTTCGATCTCCGTTATTCCAAGGTGGAAGAATAACATTTCGATCTCTCTCGCGATCTCCGTCATTCCAAGGTGGAAGAATGACATTTTGCTCTCTCTTTCGATCTCCGTTATTCCAAGGTGGAAGAATAACATTTCGATCTCTCTCGCGATCTCCGTCATTCCAAGGTGGAAGAATGACATTTCACTCTCTCTTTCGATCTCCGTTATTCCAAGGTGGAAGAATAACATTTCGATCTCTCTCGCGATCTCCGTCATTCCAAGGAGGAAGAATGACATTTCGCTCTCTCTTTCGATCTCCGTTATTCCAAGTTGAAGGAATAACATTTCGATCTAGTCAAAGCTTGAACTACGATCAAGGCTTGATTCCTCCGGGATACGTAGGTAGCCTTTTATAAAAGGTCCAGCCATCCAGGCCACTTCGGTCACCCTGTTCCTTCGTCGCTCCTCAGTGATGAAGTAATCCCTCATAGAGACCACCTTGGTCACTTCTAGCATATCCCCAGTAGGATCAATTGCTTGACCTCCTAGGTCATTTTCTATTTTCCCCAGCAAGAGACCAGTTTTCTCTTCTCCCTTCCTCAGCGGATCTTATCCCGAACTACGGCCTGGCTTGATTCCTCCGGGATACGTAGGTAGCCTTCCAAAAGGTTCAGCCACTCGACCGTCTCGGTCATCTAATCCGTCTCGGCATTCGCCAGATCGGATCCTTTTCTATCGACAACCCCACTCGCCTTGCAAGTGACGTTGCCGAGGGCTTCTGTAAGTACCCAAATCGGCCTCATGCCATCCCGAGGTTAAATTTCTCGGCAATTTCGGTAAGTTTCGGTAATTCCCGGACCTTCCTAGTGTTCGGAAATGTTAGAGCAGTCCCAAATTAAATTAAGGGCTGAAGGGAGCCTTCCTAATTAAGAAACACGTTTTCTTAATTAGGAAGAGGGTTCTAGAATTTGCCACCTTGCATGGTTCTAGAAATGCTTTGAGTCACAATGGATAATGCCGCACGGCCGCATTAGCTCATTTGTCCCTAGCCGCACGGCTTCATTAGCCTTATCCAGTTGCCTATAAATAGAGGCCCTCCTCTACCCATTTCAACACACACAATCCATAGCAAGTCACCCACAAACACTCCAAATACGTGAAGAATACTGCTGGAAGCTCAAGAAGGTGAAGAAGAAGGCCAAGAAGCTCCCTCCCTCCTCCTTGAAGATCCAAGACCAACCTCTCCTCCTAGCTCCGACCAAAGAAGAAGGAAGCTATTGGTAACCTCGCACGCCCTACCTTTGCATCCTAATTGCTTTATAATTTGCTCATTGCATTGTCTTTATATTGCTTGGGACTTGGTAGATTAAAGATCCTATCTTTATATTTCCCCTTTCCCTTTGGCATGCATTAGACATCATTTGTCATAAAAATGTAGTCTTTTCCCATAAAGGTGCATCCTTTGCACCTAAAACCCCCATTTTCAAATAAAAATATCATCTTCATGCATCCTTTGCATATAAAAATCAAATCTTTTTCAATCAAAATGCATCATTTGCATCCAAAATCCCTTGTTCAAGCATCATTTGCTTTAAAGACCATGTCTTTACCATAAACTAGCATCATATGCTTTTCAAAATGCAATCTTTATGCATCATTTGCATAATGAATGCCAATTTCTTCAACAAAAATGCATCATTTGCATAAAAATCAAATCTTTATGCATCATTTGCAATAAAGATTATTTCTTTAAACTAAGTGCATCATTTGCAACCCAAAAATGTCATCTTTTCATTAAAGATTCATTTTTACATACATTTCCCCATTCCCCCATTAACAACCTAGGAATGGACCGGTGTAAAAGATCCTATCTTTACATCGTTCCTTCCATTAAAGGTTCCATATCTCTTTAGAAAGGGACACCTTGAACCCTATATCTCCGATTATCGCTTAAGAAAGAGTATGAAGCATCTATATGAGCTCGGCCGTCTTAGAGCGTAGGATTGATGGGCTAAGGACCCTCCTTTTCTAAAGAACCTCATCTTTGACCAAAAGAGAGTCATTCTCTCGATCACGCAAGTCCCGAGGGTCCCGAGGTTAAAATGCGATGATCACAAGTCATAAGATGAGGACGGGATCATAATCCCAAATACATAAAATTCCAAGGAATCCCGAACGACAATCAACAAATGGTTTGTACGTCCGGAAGACAACTTGGGACATTCCCCCCCCCCCCTTTTTCTCAAACACATGCACACAAGAAAGCACGCAAGCAAGCACGATTACTGAAATCTTGGGAGACTTGCTCCGGCAAGGCACTTTGGGTGAACGCCAAACGTTCTTCCCAAGGGGTAACTTAACCTCCGAACCCAAGTAAAAACCTTTTTTTCAAAGTTTTGAGGTAATCAAAATGGCGTGGCGACTCCGTTTTTCAAATTAAACCGGGTGTCTTCAAACTCGCGTGAATCCAACAAAATTTGGGCACCACATCCACACCATCGACACAAATTGGAACTTTACTTTCTAAATTTGATAAAACACCAAGTAAATCATTTTTATATTTTTTTCACTACTCTATTAATATCAAGTACGAGATTCGTACGTGGTACTCTCGTGGCGGCGGGATTTAAAGAAATCCAAACAAAATTTTCATAAAAATCATCATCCGCAAAATTAAAAGGAAGGCCTTTAATGCAAACTAATTTGGCTAGTTCATCCCTATAAACCCACTTATCAAATTTAAAAAGGACGAAAGACGAACCTTGTGCACCCGAACCCGAACTATGTTGATATTGTAATTGAGTTTGAATAGTGGAAATGCCAAGTTTCTCGATATGTTTTGACGTCGTATGCCCGTTGAGCGTCCCATGCCCTCCGCCTCTTTTGAATGAGTAAGACGTGGAACAATAGTTGCAAAATGCTCGAAGATTATAATCATCATCGGGAGTAATTTTTCTTTTCGTGAAATGGATGGCGAAAGTATCGGATGTAGGCTCTCTTTCTCTAAGTTGTCCCCGACCCCGACCACCTTCCCTAGTAGCTCAGCCCCCTACCCCTCCTACTACCACCACTTTCAATTTCAAAAGTTTCTTCTTCCTCGCTTTGTTGGGTAGTATTTGGATTTTGATAATCAAAATCATCGTTGGGGGAGGAAGAACCAACATGTGACTTGCCTAAATTGTTTCTTCTTTGATTTCTAGCCATTTAAAATGAAGTTTGGAAACAAAATGGAGCTTAAAATGGATGAAAATGAAGAAAAACACTAATTTCGTTAGAAAACTAACTGAAATGAGAGTAAGAGAATATGTGAATATTTGAGAGTAAAAGAGAGTAGAAGAGAAAGAGTAGAGAGAAATAATGTGGAAATAAATTGGAAGGAGGGAGGTGATATTTATAGTTAGTCAAAATGTTTTTTTTTGTTAAAGGACCGTTACTAATGTTACTAACTGGAAAGGGGGGGGATAGGCGCCAGGCATCTGGAACTGGAAGGGGACAGGCGGTCAGGCGCCGAGGCGAGTGGCCGGCCAGCGGTCATGAGCGGCCAAGCGGTCATGAGCGGCAAGCCGAGGAACGGTCGAGGCCCAGCCCAAGTGCCCAACCGACGTCGGCCAAGTGCAAGTCCAACGGTCATATGACCGTTTGAAGTTTAATTCAAATTGCCGGTTTAACCGGCGATTTTAACCGTTGGTTTTAACCGACGGTTGACCGGTTTTTAAAAACTACAACCGTAACCGAACCTTGAAAAATTCGGTTTCGATTAAAACGGTCCAGTTAACCACGTTGACTGGTTTATTGGCAGTTTTGACCGGTTAAAAACTGGCCGGTTAGCCGGTCCGGTTCGATTTTTGGCCATGTCTAGACCCTAGGCCCCCTCAGCGAGATGTAGAAACTCATCACTGCTCAAAAGACAAGACTACCCCTATCAGTCCGCTCTTATACCTAAGATATAAAACTATAATTACTCTTATAAGGCCAAAATATGTTTTGAAAATGTCTATGGCTTAGAACAAGTGAGGCGAAACTCACAAGGTGAGACGAAACTCACGAGTGTTGTCTTTAGTGTAGGCAATACTAACAACAACACATACACCAATTCAAGAAAAACACAAATCAATAGAAATAAATATAAATTGCAGCGGAAGAATTAAAGCAATACACAAGAATATAATTTTTATCAAGTTATATAAATATATAACTTGATGGGTGCCAAGAAGGCAAGACCTTTCTATTAATAATATGAATTCAATACAAGGTCGAAGAAGTTCCTTAATGATAAACGAACCCTGATATAAGGAACAACATATACACGAATTCTCTCTGAAAATGAACACTCAAAACCTCACAAAAATATAAAAATCTATATGAAATTCTCGAGTGTTGGACTGAGTGTTGCCGACACTTGAATGGCAACACTTGAGAGCAGAATTCTACTTCTTGTGCAGATTTACGTTTTCTGAATTGGATGATCTTCAATGAAGATCCACTGCACTATTTATAGGCCACAAAGTCTTGGAGCCTACTCAAAATGATCAGCTAACAGCTTGAAGTTTGTTTCCTCCATTTTAGCTCACTCGCCTCATATGTAGGAGACCTAGTCTTCTTCTTGCTTCTCTTGCTTGTTCCTCTCATCTGTAAATACCTTGTAATCTGACTTGTTCTCCCCCAGAATAGCTGAATAAAATATCTTTTTGCTTGGTCATTAATTAAACAAATAAACACATGTTTATTTGTTAATTACTCCTTCTCGTAACACTCGCACAGGCGGTTCGTTGCTCTTTTCAAGCTCATTTTAAGGAGACTAACTACTGTTATATAAACATTAATTTTCACATTTTTATTTGTGAAAAATACAGTAACTATCTCAGTGTTGCCAAATCCAAATTGCAACACTTGTGGCAACACTGGTTTGCAACACTAGGGACAACATTCATGGCAACACTTGATCTTAACATTAACAATCTCCCCCTTAGTTGCTGATTTCTTCACAAAATACCAAAGTGATGATCTTTTCAAAAACAGTTAGTCAAACTTAACTAAAAAAGAAAATGCCATGTGATGAATAGTGGCAACATCAACCTTCAGACAATGTTTTAAAATATTTTTCATCAAAGTATCACACTCACACGAGTGACAACATCAATCTTCAGGCAAATGAAGTCACATAATTTCTAATTATCTCCCCCTTAATATGAAATTAATAACTAACCAAAATAATTATTAAAATCTTAAAACTACCATCCAACCATTCAACAAAAACATCCACCCAAGTTTGAAGAAAATTCCAGCCGAAACAAAGAAAAGAAAAAAAAAAACAGAAATTGAAATTGTTTAAGCATTACAAACCAAAATAAAACAAATAAAATTGTTTTTGTTCCAAATCACCAAAATCAAATACCATACGAACCAATCACCTTCAACCTGCATTTTCAGCTCCTTCACCTCCCTCTGCTGTATCACTTGGTCCAGCTCTATCTCTAGCTCCATCATCACGCCTTGGTGGTCGATCTCCCCCTATTTTGGAAGAAATCAAATCCACCATTTTCATCATGTCAGTACGCATATCCAACCACCCCTGAATTACTGAGTCAATGTGCTTCACTTGACCATTGAAAAAATTAAGAATCATAGCAGCATCAACCATAACAGGAGCAGTGTTGCCAGAAGTGTTGCCAGTTTCAGGGGCGACACTTGGGGCGACACTCGTAGCAGGGCCAGCAACTGGAGGAGCATTTGTAACCAAAACCCAAGGTAAATCCTTGTGCCTATCACCTTCGATAAAAGTGTTTGGTAATTCTGTAATAAACAGGTTTTTCAGAGATATTATCACCATTCCAAGGATTAAGGTTTTGGTACATGAGAACTTGGAAAATAAGGGAAGGAAATATGAAGGAGGAAGTCTTTTTCTTCTTGGCCCATGCAGCTAGGTGAGCAAATACTAGTCTCCCAAAGTTAACTCTTTGTTTCTTGCCTAGTTTGTATAACAAATTAGCTTGCTCAAATGTTACCGTGTTCTCATTGGCCGTAGGTAGCCAATTTGTTATACATATCTTGTGAAGCACGCTAAACAAAGAAGTGAGATGGAGTAGACTTAAAATGATCGACAAATGGTGATTCTCCCTCCGAGTTAAAAAGTGGTTAAGGCATTAGGATCATATTCCAAGCTCTCATCTTCGACATTAGGGAGGCCGAAAGCTTTATTGATGATTAAGGGATTAAAATCATAGATATTGCCCCTAACAAAGATCTTTTCATAATGAGGGGTATTCCTATCATCAATATTATCCCTAAGATGAGCATAAAAATTCCTAACCACACTTTCAATGTAGGATGACACTTTTACCACCGTAGGTAAAAAGTTTCTATCTTCCAGCTGATACACTCCTAACTCCTTGAATTGAGTCACATACATATTTCTTTCATTCGGAATTTTCTTATCGAGAATCTTGAACAAACTTATGTAAGCTTGAATCACTATAAAATTCCTCGGAAAGAAATGGACGTTCATAATACCCAAATGACTCATAATCTGACTTTGAATCATGAGAGGGAGTAGGAGTGTGTACCTCGAGCCATGAAATTGGAGAATACGAAGGAGAACTCGGCGTGCTTTGGACTTGGCGGCGGGTGTTGCTTCAAGTGTTGCCATTGGATCGGCAACACTTGGGCGACACTGTCAGAAATTTTACATTTCTTCTTGATCTTGGACTGAGCTTGAGGGTTTCCTCATCTTCCAACCAAGCTTCTTCATCCTCATCAGAAGATGATGAGGGCTCCTTAGTTTCTTTAAAAGCTGGGTCCGAACCTTTCTCGGACGAAATGTTGAGAGAAGAGCTTGAGCTATCCTCCACATTGACAGGATCATCAGCAGTGTTGGAAGGTATCTTGGACCTAAACAACGTCTTGATCCTTTCAGATTGACGACGCACACCACCCCGAAATGAAGAAGAGGCATCAACCGCCTTTCTCTTTTTGGATTTCTTTTGAGGGGCGAAGGTGAGTTCTATGAAGGGGGTAGCTTCTGGAAGATTGATAGGAAAGGGAATTTTAGATGGATCATAGACAACAATGTCTAAAGATGGTGAGGTTGAGGGTGTGGCCGATAATGTCGCAGTGGATATTTCCATGGGAACGGCGACATTGGAGGTGACACTTGAGGGGGCTAAGGGCGAAATCTCCATGGGTGACGAAATTTGGGAAGTATTTTTAGGGCTTGCCATGGAAATTGAGAGAAGAACGAGGAAGAAGAAGGGAACAGGGGAAGGGTTTGGTTCGTCTAGAGAGAGAGAGCAAGAAGAGAGAGAGAGAGAGTTTAGTGAGGAGTGTTTTAATGAGTAAATAGTAAGGAGGTTTGATTTGATTTGACAAGTTCAAATTTAATTAACCTCATTTTATCTCAATAAAACCCAACAAACTCAAAGCTGTTATCCGCCATTTTTTAAAAAATTCTTTTTTTTTAATTTTTTAATTTTTATAATTTTTTAAATTTTTTTTAAATAATATAATAACTAAACATAATTTAAGTAATATCCATAAAATTGTGTTTTTCAAAATTCAAAGAGATGAATTTTAAAAAATAGATATCACAAAATTACACTTAGTTTGACAAAATAAATATTTTTGCTAAAAACCTTTTAAATTTCACAAACTCTAAATATAAGAAAATAGACTTTTGGAAATTTAAAATTTAATTAAC
Organism: Adenophora triphylla var. japonica; assembly: GCA_022495995.1. Taxonomy (NCBI): domain Eukaryota; kingdom Viridiplantae; phylum Streptophyta; class Magnoliopsida; order Asterales; family Campanulaceae; genus Adenophora; species Adenophora triphylla. The sequence goes on from JAFEMH010007864.1 coordinate 68,236, forward strand.
AAAAACAGAAGTAAGAAAAATAAAAAAAAATTAATGTAGCATCTACTAATGTGTTACTAGCAATGTTGCGTGACACACAAGGCAACATTTTTAAATAAAATCCCCTTGATATTTTTTTCAACATATATAACTTATCATTTCTTAGGCAATTTTTAAGCAAGCTTTATACATTCTTTATTTACAAGGAAGCATCGTTGTAGCGAGTTCCGTGCCCCGAGTTTTTTATAAACGTGTAAAGCTATATGTAGTAAGTTTTATACCTTTCAAGTAGGGTACACTGTAGTAGCGAGCTACATGTCCCTAATACTCAGTATAAAATAACTACATTATACTCCCTTTGGGAATATTTTAACACACTTTGCCCTTTTTTCTTTTTTTTTTTAATATTAACATAATATAAGTGACTTTGTCACTTTAAGCACAAAGGGGTATTTTATAAAAAAAATGTTAACCTTAAGTATAAACACATACTAGAACAAAAAGGTCAGTAAATGCCCCCCATTTGGGATTAAACTAACTAATTTTTTTTTTAAAATAATATACAACTCATACAAAGTGTTGCTGACAATGTTGGCAACACTGACGACAACACTTGATCCAACAGATTTATAGAAAACATAAACCAAGAGAATTTTTCAAACTTGAAAATCTCTCATGGTCTAAGGCTTTGGTCAAAATATCAGCATGTTGATGTTTTGTATCAATATGCTCTATTTGGATCAATTCTTTTTCTACTAAATCTCTTAAAAAATGATGGCGGATATCAATGTGCTTAGTGCGTGAGTGTTGTACAGGGTTTTTGGAAATATTTATAGCACTCAAATTGTCACAATACATGGTCAAAATATTACTATCAAGATCATAGTCGTCAAGCATGTGTTTCAACCATATTAGTTGTGAACAACAACTCCCGGCTGCCACATATTCAGATTCAGCAGTCGAGAGAGAGACACGGTTTTGCTTGCGGCGTACCATGACACTAGATTATTACCCAAGAAAAAACAACCCCATAGTGCTCTTTCTATCATCTATATCCACCTTGTCAGGAGTCACTAAAACCAACTAAGTTGGTATTAGTGTCTTTGGTGAACCGATTCCCAATTCACTTGTCCCAGGACACATACTTGATGATTTTCTTGACGGCATTTAGGTGAGAAATTTTAGGAGCGGATTGATATCTAGCACATACACCTACGGCGGAACATAATATCGGGACTATTTGGAATAAGATAAAGAAGACTACCTATCATGGATCTATACGAGTTGGGTCAACATCCTCCCCTGCACGATCTTTGGTTACCTTAAGAGATGATCCCATAGGTATTTTAGAGCACTTTGCACTCTCTAATCCAAATCTTTTCACCAGACTCTTAGCATACTTGCTCTGAGAGATAAAGTTTCCATCATCTGACTGTCTCACCTGCAATCCTAGGAAATAGTTAAGTTCTCCTATCATGCTCATCTCGAATGTTGATGTCATAGCTTCCACAAAATTTTGTAAACATGTTTTAGATGTGGAGCCATAAATTATGTCATCAACATAGATCTGAGCAATGACAAGCTCTTTATTTTCCCTAAGAATAAATAATGTCCTATCGGCTTCTCCTCTAACAAATCCATATTCCAAGAAGGAAACTTGTTAGACGCCCATACCATGCACGAGGAGCTTGTTTCAAGCCATATAAGGCTTTATCAAGTTTGTATACATGGTGCAGGTGGAATGGGTCTTCAAACCCTTTAGGTTGCTCAACATAGATCTCTTTATCTAAGTACCCATTCAAGAAAGCCGCTTTGACATCCATTTGGTGCAATGTGATTTTGAGATAACGAGGCTATAGCAAGAAGAAGTCTTATTGACTCAATTCTAGCCACGAGGTGCAAAGGTCTCGTCAAAGTCGATTCCTTCCACTTGTGTATAGCCTTGAGCAGCAAGACGAGCTTTATTACGAACAATATTACCCAATTCATCCATTTGTTTTTGTAAATCCATTTAGTTCCAATAATGTTAGTATTTAAGGACGTGGAACTAAACACCAAACCTCGTTACGGAGTAAATTGTTCAAGCTCTTCTTGCATAGCTTGAATCCAAAATTTATCATTTAAAGCCTCAATCACATTTTTGGTTCAAGAGAGGAAACGAAATAGGAGTGTTTTACACGAGTATGTGGAGGACATACACACATACCTAACCATATCTACGTAGTCTACTGGCTCCTTATTTCTTGTTCGAACCCCTTCATTAACATCACCAATTACTTGAGTAATGGGATGATAATTTCTAATATGGTGGGGATCTCTCTGCCTTGATGAGTACACCAATCCATCTTCTTCTTGAGTCCTTTGCTCTCGGAATTTCCGGCCAGTTCTGTTTTCTGTGTTGCCTCGGGTGTTGCCATTTCGAGGGCAACACTCGGGCACACTTGAATCTGTGGCTGCGGCTGGCCGAATCGGTTTTGTTCCGACCCTGCATTCGACTTCTTCCAGCAATGAGTCGAGGTATATCATCAGTTGGTTCTCTGTAGCACTCAAGTAATCGTTAAATTCAATATTTACCGATTCTTGAATCACTTTTAACCTCAAATTATAGACACGATAAGCATGGCTGTTTTGAGAGTAGCCCGGAAAGATGGCTTTGTCACTCTTAGAATCAAGTTTTCCTAAGTATTCCCGGTCATTTAAAATGTAGCACAAACACCCAAACACATGAAAATAGTGAGCCGTAGGTTTCTTTCCATTTAAAATCTCATAGGGTGTCATAGTTGTACCGGGTCTTAAGAAAACTCTATTCGTAGTGTGACAAAGTGTGTTTAATGCTTCGGCCCAAAAACCTTTAGAAATATTTCTAGCAATTAGCATAACACGAGCCATCTCCATTAAAGTCCTATTTTTCCTTTCAGCAACACCATTTCGCTGTGGTGTTTTGGGTGCTGAAAATTCATGGTGTATCCCCTTTTTACTACAAAATGTAGCAAAGGAGATGTTTTCAAACTCTCTACCATGATCTGACCTTATTCGAAAAATAGGAGAACAAAACATGTTTTTGATTTTAGAGACTAAGTGAGTAAATTTATCAAAAGTTTCAGATTTTTCTCTTAAGAAATACACCCATGTAAACCTAGAAAAATCATCAACTATCACATAAACATACTTCTTACCTCCCAAGCTTTCTACCTCAATAGGACCCATCAAGTCCATATGTAGAAGCTGAAAACAATGTGTTGTTCCTGAGTATTGCTCATTGTGTTGTTCAACATTTGTGAGCAACACGGAGTTTGCTTACCACTTTTGACGGTCACCACACATCACGGTGTCTTTGAGGTTTAGTTTGGGAACACCTTTGACGGCATTATGTTTGATAATATTCTCAAGATTCCTATAATGAGAATGACCTAACTTTTGATGCCATAACCTTATATCATCAAGTTTTGTCAAATTGCACAACGATTTATTACCAACCGGATAGCAATTATCACTTGATCTTATTCCTCATGACACAAAAGTTAGTGTTATCAAACACTTCACAGGTATTTTTATTGAATTTTACCTCCAAATTGTCATCACATAGTTGGCTAATGCTAATTAAATTAGCAAGTAAACCATCTACGTGCAAGACATTTTTCAAAGGAGGAAAACCAACAATATCCAGTGTTCCTTTACCAACTATTTCACTCTTGCCTCCACCGTGCATAAGTCAGAGCCTCCTTGAATAGGTTGGTACTCTGTTAAGAATGATTTTGCACCCGTCATATGACGTGAACAACCACTATCAAAGTACCAAGTTCCTGCAATGTTAGTCCTTAAAGGCGTGTAAACAACATAGCATTTCATTTTTCCTTGGGTAACCAACCCTTTTTGAAAATCTAGATTTACATTCACCGGTGTTGCCATGAGTGTTGCCACGAGAAATTGGCGACACTTGAGGCAACACTTGAAGAAGCTGGACATTTTCTTTTGAAGGAAAAAGCAATCGATTTTAAATGTCCAACTTTGTGACGGTATCCACATTCATTGGATTGATCAGGAGTATCACTAGGAGTGCTACCCTTTTCCTTGACACGCTCTTTTACAAAACATTTTTTAGTTTCAACATCAAACAAGGAAGAGGTAATACTTTCAAGTGATTCTTGGAACCCAGGACCGGCTTTGAGGCTTACTCAAGTTGAGTATTTCATCCAATTTGGATGAAATCGTGTTGAGTTTTTTGAAGGTGGATTCGGCTAGGTTGAGTTTGGTCTTGATTTTATCAAGATCCAATTCTCTCCTACTGAGTTGAGCTTCTAGCCGAGTCAAGGAGTTCTTAAGATCCTGATTTTCCTTTTTCAAGAAAACCACCATCTTGTTCTCCTTTTTCCATTCCACGAGGAGGGATTTATAGAGGTTTTTTAATTCACAAATGAGCTCATCTTTATCAAAATCATTCTCTATAACCTCCTCTGAATTTAAATCAGCAGAACCAAGCAAACTAAGATCATTAAAAGAGTCATACCTGCTGAGTGTTGTGCCAAGTGTTGCCAATTCCTGGACGACACTTGGGGCAACACTTTCTGAAGAAGTCACCAATGTTGTGTCAAGTGTTGTCAAATCTGGAACAACACTTGAAGTAACACTCTCAGTCGAAGGTAGCTCCTCTACCGTGGCCATCATGACCACTTGCTCCGTCTTTTCTTCTTTCTCCGTTCCTTCCTCCTCTCCATCACTAAGAGATACCCACAAGTTTTTGCCCGCCTTTCTCAAGGTGTTAGCGCATTCATTGGCATAGTGACCCCAACCGGAACAAGCATGACATTGAATAGATTCAATGTACTTAGGATCGG
>JAFEMH010007865.1:0-72993 GCA_022495995.1 Adenophora triphylla var. japonica
TTTGAAAAACATGTGCGCTTTTTGAATATATGCATGCTTTTGAAAATGATGAATGATTGACACATTTCTTTTGGTTTGTGCTTGTCTACTGAGGAACAAGTCTAGAGGACCATCGGAGATTGCCGGTCGAGCTTTGGCGAGAGGATGGGATTTCGAGAAGAATGGGGTGAACCCCGAGGGTTTGGTGAGGGCTCACAGAGCACAGATTCATTCGTCGAGGCTATCGGCGGGGTGTTCACATCACCTCGAAGAGCAAGGGCTTGAGGTCCGAGGAAGACCCTTTACGAGTTACCATGGTGGGGCCGGTACACATAGCTTTCACTTTGAGTAGGGGAGAGGCTTACGAGTGACTCTGCCCCGGGTTGCGGCTATTGCGGCCTACAGGTTCACTTAGGGAGGCCCGTGACTTGGAGAGACCACATTACGAGTGAAAGGAGTTCCAGAGGCTTTGGTTGGATTTGAGTTGATTCCCAAGGGCTGGGGATGGAGACACGGAATGTCGGAGGTGGCGGTTCGGACTTGCATGCGAGAACTTTCTTGCTAATGATGTAGGCTTGCCGCGACTGGCCCTAGAGCATTCGTGTGGTTGATGCTTTATGTCCGGTCACTATCTTTGCTAATTACGGACGCTAGCTATGACTTGCCTCCTCGACTCTGGAGGATGTGGATGGGATAGGGACCGGTCTCTTGGGGAGAGGCCGGATTGGCGAGTTGTATTTCTCGTTGGACATGTACGGCCAGGAACAAAGGCTAGCTTCCATGGGCCTTCTCATTTGCCACTTGAGGTAGTCTCCTTTCTTTTCTCTTTTCTCTTTTACGTCTTGAGACTTTTATGAGAGAGAGAATGACCTTTTTGATGTTTTGAGCATGCGGGCTGGTTTTGCGAGGTGATCGGGTTCTTCCCTTGGAACCAACGTGAGTGATATCACCATCTTCCACCTTTATGGTTATTTGGAGGGGAGATGCGAGGATAAATTCACGGGAAGACCCGGATCACTTTCGACTACAAAATGGTGAGGCCGGTCATCAACGAGGATGGGCACGACGGAGTGGACTTCTACCCTTAGGCGGTATCGGAGATCTTCTTTGGGAGATGCCATTGAGGCGACGAGGCGAGAGGAGGTGGCTCATTTGGCGACATGTGATGTCATTTACTTGGGGGACCGTTTCTCGAGCGGCATGGCCATGTCCCTCCATTGGACGCCATTACTCCTCGGGATCCTCCGGCCACGGATGCTACGGCCCGAGGGATTGGCCGAGAGGATGAGATTGCTAGGTACCGAGCGGCGTGGCTGCGAGTACTTCGGACATGGACACCTCCTATTTTGTGTTTGTGGGCGGCGCTGAGGGCGCCACGAAGCTAGTGAAGGCGGCGGTCACTCGGGGATATGGGGAGGATGAGCCTCTTGACCGCCGATCCCTCCTGGCATCTGTCTACGTGGTCCGTAGAGTGCAGGAGGATGAGGATACTGTCCCCAGCTAGGGAGCCCCAGTACACCTTGCCGCTGACTTGACCTTTGTAAGTATACTTTTAGGGTCTTTCCCTTTTCGGCTTTCAGTTTTACGCTTTTTGCAATTTTACGAGATTTTATTTGAGATTTTTCTCTTCTTTTTCTCGGGTTCCGGCTCGCTTTATGATAGTTGGTCGGGCGGAATAGGGGCTGGAAGGACATGTGCGGTCCCTTACGAGGAAGGCGCTGCGCTTCAAAGGCGGCGGCGGATCTGCGGGAGCCGGGCGCAAGAAGGCATGTCGGGGGCACGGCATCTGCTTCGTCGGCCTCGGAGTACTCTTCCGGTGCCATGCCTCGGGGCGGGGACCCAGCGGTGACGATGCAGGCGGTGGGCGAGTATGGGCACGATAATGTCCATCTATCGATGTGAGCGACCGGGGAGGACTGATGAGGGGGAGGCTAGCATTTATGGTGACGTAGCGATGAGGAGGAAGAAGAATCGGAGGCCTAGGAGGTCTCTAGAGTAGATTTGGAACAAAAACAAACAATGAACAATTTTTATGCACACTTTGTTTATTTTTGCTTTATACGCCGATGGGGGCGAAGACATTGTACTTATGTTTTATTTGCTTTTCTAATTTATGTTTTCTAAATTTGCATATTATCGAGCCTTGGGGCGATTTTTTGCTTGGAATCGGGTGGCGGGCCAAAATGATTTATAATGGTGTATAAATGCTTGAATGGCTTGGATATGTTTTTGTACGGGTTTTGGTTGAAAAAGTGGGGTGAAAACTCCCTTGGCGGCAACTTTAGTTCTTTGCAGAATTTCTGCGAGAGGGCTAATGTAGCCGTGCGGATAGGTCTGAGGGTAAATAGGGCCGTGCGGCTCACGGTTACATGTCAGGCTGGTTATTTTACGAATAAAAGCAAGGCTTGGCCATTTCATTTCATTTTCAACTTAGACTTGTCCCAATTGTTCCCGAGCACATTTTGGACCTAAAAGCACCACCTTTGATCATTTTGCGATGGAGAAGCCCGTTAGATTGCAAAGGGAAGCGAGACGTTTTTACAATCCAGATCTTCAATCTTGGGTGAGACACAACTTCCAATCTCATAGAAATTTGCTTGATTCTTCCTTCAAGATCAAGTCTTTATGGCATTTGAGGGATCTCCGCCCGATTGGGACCTTTTGAGAGCGCGGCAAAGTTACAGGGCGTCGGAGACATGTTTCTTGCTTTTCTTATAACGAGATTGTCCCGACGCATGAAGACTTCGAGCCTTGATTGGGGGTCCGAGATTGAGGCTATATCTATTCCGCTGATCGGAGACGTGCCGGTGGCGGTAAAGCTTGCATCTTTTCTGCGAATTCCTTTGGGGAGAGGGTGAGAGGATGATGGTAGCCCGGATAGGATTGACCTTTACGATATCCGGGCAGGTTTGGGTCTCCGGATATGGCTGCGACCACGGTGGCTATGGACGCATTTATCCTTTGCGTATTCTGCTTTGTTCCTTTCTTGAGTCAGTGGGGATCTGTCATAGTGGCCTGCTTGGACATGGTTAGAGGCTGAGGTGGGAAGGATATTGTCCCGTGGTTTTGGGAGAGACACTTCATGGGATTGGAGGATGGCTCGGGAGACCATTTCATGAGATCCCAGGGAGTCAGTTTGTGTTGACCTTATGGCTGCGGGGAGAGGCTCGGGGCTTTGCCGGGGGCTTTGCCGGCTCGGTGCCCTTGGGTGATTTCTCGGAGGGTGCAGAGGCAACGGGACCCGAGTAGGCCCAGGAGGGGCGGCGATGGCTAGGCTATCACTTCGGACATCCGTTGGTGGATACCTCATTGGAGGTTGCGGACCCGGGAGGATATTTCGGGAGTCCTATCTTTGTGAGGGTTCCCGAGATTACTGCTGGTCATCCTTCTACATACCACTTAGTATCCCGGGCGGTTTGGGGCTTTACGGGAGCCATTGAGTGATTGGGAGGACATCCAGGACCATGGAGGTGGTGTCATTGGATATGAGGAGATCCGGCCGGCTTCTCTTTCTTCTCGAGGGCTTGGACATATGCTTGCTTTCCCACCCGGGGCTATCTTCGGGAGCGGGGAAGAGCACCGTCTTGACAAGCCTTTGTCTACTTGGGCGAGTACGAGAGGGAGATGGGAGCGACTCGGGTCATCTTGGAGGAGAGACGTCGAGCTTTATTGGGGGCCGAGAAATTTGCGACTCGAGCGGGACTTTGAGGGAGGCGAGGCTAAGGCGAGTCGCCGCCATAACCGGTCGAGTGACTTGGTCGGGGATATGGAGGCTCGGTACAAGAGGTTGTCGAGGTCGCTCCTTTGGCGAGGCTCGGAGGGAGGAGGTGCGGACTCGTGCTCGGATAGAGAGAGCACTTATTGATACGGGTTTAGTGGAGGCTCCAGTGAGGATCTGGGAGGTCGGGATGAGGATACCAAGCATCATAGATAAAAAGAGGAAGAAGACTCGACGGGGCCGAGGAAAAGGGAAGAAGACCAAAGAAGACTCGGCGAATGACGGCGTGAGATCTTTTCTTAGGATCCTCTTATTGCCATTTTGCAAACACATTAGTTTATTTAGGCATTTTATTGTATTTTAGATCTTTGTAGCGAGGTTAGCGAGAGTTAAGAGGTAGGACCGTGCTTGAACTCATCAAGAAGTTTTTAACTTGTAATGAACAAGAAATATTATCTTAGAAATTAATCAAGACACATTTCATGGAAATTCAAATGTCTTTATTTATTGGGACCCGTTTTATGAAAACTGAAATACCCTTTATTATTTAGGACGCACTTCATGGAAGCTTGATTGTCCTTTTTTATTGTTTAGGACACATTTCATGGAAACTTAATCGTCCTTTTTATTGTTTAGACCGAACCATATATGGCTGCCTACGTTCCCCTTTTACAAGAAAGACTAAGGGGCTCAGGTCTTCGTAGTTCATTCTGGTGAACTATAAAAAATTTTATGTGCGGCCATTTGTTTTTGCCTAGACCGCCCTTTTTGGGTTTCGGCCTAGTGGGCATTACTCTTTTTGCACTAAGATTTTTTTCTCTTTTTTTTTTTTTATGTGCAACCACATGTCTTTTGCCTAGACCGCCCTTTTTGGGGTTTCGGCCTAGTGGGTATTACTCTTTTTGCACCTTTTTTTTTTTTTTTTTTTTTTTTCTTTTAGACATAGTATCTTTTGAGCTTATCATAGTTATTTGGGTGGACAAAGGGATTGCCGTCCAGTCTGCAAGCTTCATGGCTCCTCCCGATAGTATCTTACGCACCACATAAGGGCCGATCCAAACGGGTTCCCATTTTCCCGGGGTTGTCTACGGTAGGGGCTTCACTTTCAACACTAAGTCACCCTCTTTGATGTCTCTGGCCTTGATCTTTTTATCAAACGCTCTGGCCATCCGCCTCTGGTAGGCTTGGGTGTGTTCCATGGCTTTTAGCCTTCTTTCGTCAAGCAGGGCTAACTCATCATGCCGAATTGCGCAACCATTCCACTTCATTGACACTTTGTTTTCAGGAGGACCCTTAATGACGGGATTTCCAACTCCTTTGGTAACACTTTGCTTCCATCCCGTAGGTTAAGGCAAAAGGAGTTTCTCCTGTAGGCATTACGACGGACGTTACGTAGCCCCGAGTGCCAAGTGCGGCTTTTCGGGCCAATCACGACCACGGGTGGCCATCTTCCGGATGATCCGTTCGAGCGTCTTATTAGCAGCTTCCACGGCTCCATTAGTCGAGGTGCATGCGGAGACGACTTGTGGCGAGTGATTACTGAATTACGACGGCAACCTATCGCAGTCCCCTTCAAAGTGCGACCCATTATCGGAAATGATCTCGTTGGGCACCCCATATCGCACATTATGTTTTCTTTGATGAATTGGGCCACTTTTACGGAAGTGAGGACCTTGTAAGACTTGGCCTCTACCCACTTGGTGAAGTAGTCGATGGCTACTAGCACAAATTCATGCCCATTGCTTCTGTCAGGGGCTATTTTCCCTATCACGTCAATACCCCAAGTTGCAAACGGCCAAGGAGTCGTCATGCGGTACGAGGTCATGAGGCGGGAGATGGTTGAGGTTGGCAAACCGCGGCACTTGTCGCATGCTCGGACGTCTTGGACACGATCTGTTTCCATGGAAATCCGGTAGTAACCCATTACGAGGATCACTTGCATCGGGGCTCGGCATTCATATGAGGACCGCAGGGACCATTGTGGACTTCGGTCATCAATTCTTTGGCCCTTTTCTTGAGTGACGCACAAGAGGAGTGGTCCTTGGTATCGCTTCTTGTATAGGTTGCCTCCTAGAATGACATAATGGGAGGCCAACCTTTTCGGGGCTTGCAAGCTCTTGGCTACGACACCTTCTTTTGGTCTACCCTCTTCGTCTCTGAAAGCCGACTCTCCATCTTTGAGGAAGCGGTAAATTTGATTGTACCGGGGTTCCTTTATAGGCTCGGGTCCCAGGTCTACTTCACAACGAAGGGCTGGGGCTTCTCTTCTACCCACTCTGAAGGGTTTTATGGCTTTTCCCTAGGGGATCTCTACCAATGAGGCTAGAGTAGCGAAGGCATCTGCGAATCTGTTCTTTTCCCTTGGCAAGTAGTGGAAGGTCACTTCTACGAAGCTGTCCAGTCAACTCCTCCATATGGGCATGATACCGGCTGCGGGTTAGGGTCCACGAGTCTTCCACTTGTTGGAAACACGATTGATGATCGGGTGAGTCTCAGTAAACTTCTAGCTCCTTGACATTCCTTTCTAAGGCGGCTTCCAAACCAAAGAATGAGCTTCATACTCGGCAACATTGTTCGTGGCAGGGAAGTTCAACTTAAGGGCTATGGGTGTATGCTCATTTTTCGGATCGACCAGTAGCATCCCGATACCGTTTCCTCTTTTGTTAGCGGCTCCGTCAAAGAATAATTGCCATCGGTTTTCAGGCTCGGCTGCAAAGATCCCTTCATGCAGGAATTGGGGTTCGGGCCCTCTGTCTTCATTCTTGGGAAAGTTTGCCGGGTGGTCGACAACGCTTGACCCTTGATAGCCTTCTGGTCACATAGTTGATGTCGTACTCTGCTAAGAAGAAGGACCACTTTGCTAGACGCATCGAGAGGGAAGGCTTATCAAAGATGTACTTGATGGGGTCCATTTTTGAGACCAAATTCACAGGGTGGGCTTGCATATAATGCTTCAACTTGCCGACTACCCCGGACCCGATCTGCGAGTCTTTTCACATGCTTGAGTAATTGAGCTCACTTCCTGCGGCTTCGGTGACAAAGTAAATGGCATTTTCTACCCGAGAGTCTTTCTTTTCTGAGCAAGCATAGCCCCATTGCCGTATCGGTGATAGTGAGATAGAGCGAGAAGAGGTTTCTGTCTATGTGGGGGCATAAGACCGGAGGGTGTACTCAAGTATGCCTTGATCTGGTCAAAAGCATCCTGGCATTCTTCGGTCCATTACGTGTCTAAGTTCTTCTTCATGAGCTTGAAGATGGGCTCGCACATAGTGGTCAACCGGTTGGAAGCGGCTAATGTCTTGCAGTTTTCCCATAAAGCTCTTGACTTACATGCAGGTCGAGGTGGCCTCATATCCATAATGGCTTTGATCTTTTGGGGGTCAACTTCGATACCTCGCTCCGTGACCATATACCCAAGCACTTTTCCCCTTGTCACTCCGAAGGTGCATTTAGCGGGGTTTAGTCTCATGGAATGTTGTCTCGGTCTCTCAAAGAACTTCCGCGAGGTCAACAAAGTCTTTGCCCGTCCTCGCCTTTGGAGTGGATTATCATGTCGTCTACGTAGACCTCGATCTCCTTGTGGATCATGTCATGAAAAAGCGCGGTCGCTGCCACTTTGGTAAGTAGCCGGCGTTCTTAAGCCCAAATGGCATCACCGTATAACGATAAGTTCCCACGGCATGGTGAAGGCTGTCTTTTCTTGGTCTTCCTCAGCCATCTTGATCTGGTTGTATCCTGCAAAGCCGTCAACGAAGGATTTGACTTCGTAGTTGGCAGTGGAGTCCACCAGGATGTCTATGGTTGGCAAAGGGTAATCGTCCTTGGGGCGCCTTGTTCGAGATCTCGGAAATCCACACGGCGCACCTTCCCATTGGCCTTGGTGACGGTCACAATATTGGACAACCATGTCGGATATTCGATGACTCGATGAATCCTACCCGCAGTAGCTTCTCAATTTCTTCTTTGACTGTAGAGACCATTCGGCTTGATCTTCCTCGGTTACGCTTTCTTGGCTTAGCATCGGTGCTAGAGGGATTCTATGCTCTACTATCGAAGCTGTCTAGCCCGGCATATCCTGTATGACCATGCAAACACGTCGACGTATTCCACTGAACGGATCGATCGGTGCAGTCCCGTTCAACCCCACTGGAAGAAGTTTCCGATCTCGTGTCTCTTTAGGTTCCTCGACGGTACCCAAGTTCACACTTGTCAAAACCTCCTCGGCAGCTTGGGCCCGGTTTTCCTCTTTTTTGAAACCTCGCTTAAAGATTTCTTTAATGTATTGTTCATTTAGTGTGTTTGCATCTTGTTCAAATGATTCATTATTAAGCGTTGTTAAGTTTTGAGTTAATTTATTATTTGTTAAGTTGGCAATAAGAGGATACTCGAGAAAGATCTGTCATTTCATTCAAAATAAGGGGAAAGATGACATCGATTACATTTTGGTAGTCCTCGGGCGTGAGGCCTTCGGATGACTCGAGAAGGGCTGGAATTCAAAGATTCTGACTCAGCGTATGGACAACGGGTGTTTGACACGGCCCGGGTTGAGAAGGACGAGGTACCAATCCAAGCTCCTCTATCATTTCTTTGTCGGCTGGCTATCGGTCTGAGAACGTCTCCCAATTCTTCAATGGCATTTCTGTCTTCGTTACCCAAAGTGCGGGGATCAAAAGGATTTTCACCACCGTCTCCAATTACGACAACTATTTCATCATCGAGCTAAGTCGATCAAATGGGATCTGCTTCTTCATCAAACAAGCCAGCAAGCCCCACTCAGCCTGTCTTCACTGGCGGCTTCTATCTGGCGATCTTCGGAAGAGCTAATTCGAAGGCGGAGAAATCCATTACCCGGATGCGACTCTTTGGCCATGTCGAGTTCCCTTTGAAGACATACTCGTTACGAACGGTAGTGGTAGCCCCGGGAATGTCGGCAAATCAAGGAACATTCTTCGAACGAGATTGGTGGCTTTCCCCTTACTTTCTCAAGATTCTCCGAAGGGTTTTACGCAAGGAGATGCGGTGATCACTTTTATCGTATTGTGTCTCGCCTTTTGTAAAATAATGGGTCGGGGATAAGCTGTAGGGATGAAGGTGGACCCCTTTATCTTTTACGCCATTTAGTTTGTACCCCAAACCGTATACGGTATTACGTTTCCTTTACATCGATGATAGTATTGCGACCACGAAGTCTTCCACCCAATCCAAGTCCGGAAGATAACCCATTTTTCTCATCATTCTCATGGCGGGAGGGATTTTATCGGAAGTAGTAGTGAGTTCGGTGCAACACACTTGTGCTTTGGAAGGAGCTACGAGAGAATCCTGTCAATGCCAACCCTTCGTCATCATGTTTGATTTCCACAATGCTCGGGATGTCTCCAAAGTGCTTTGGTTCCTTCTACCGTGACCTTTGTCTCCATAAATGGTGGTGATAGTACCATCATTTGACTGAAATTTGACGCACTGGTGCAAAGTAGAGGCTACCCCATTTATCTGGTGGATCCAGGGCTGTCCCAGGAGAGCGGTAAATGAAATCGGAATATCAATCACTTGAAAATCGACGTCCATGGCCTTTTTTCCGAACCACAGCTTGAGAGTAGCAATCCCCAAAGCGGCCGTGCGGTGGAGTCATAAGCCTTAATAGTCGACTAGAAGGCTTCAAATCTGTTGGTTTCGGGTCCAATAAGTCCATCATCTTGGGCAGCAAGACATTCATTGCGAGACCCTCCATCGACTAATACCGTGGCAATCGACGCTCTTCTAGCTGGACTATGATGTAAAGAGGTTCGTTATGACTAGCCCCATACTTTGGCGGGTCCAAGTCGGTGAAGGTAATAATGTTTCCGTAGTGGATACTTCCAATCATTTGGACGACCTCATGCGGGTGACATCTATGGGCACCGTGGTCTTGGCCAAACTTTCTTCTAGCTTCAACTTATGAGGGTATAAAGAGGTTAACGGGGACCACAAGGAGATATTGGCTTGGGTACACTTCAAGCGAGTCAACACTGGATCCTCTTTGTCGAGTCGGCTTTTCTACTTCCGGCTTATAAGGCCTCTTATCTGTCTTTGGCTCAGAGACGGCATTCTTTTTGTCACCCTTAGGGTGCTCAATACTCATCTGTCCGAGGCTGAGTCATCACATAAACATTAGATTTTCCTGAGTCATTATTCCCTGCTTGGAGGATTACATTAGCTCTTTCAAAGTCGAGGCGGGCTCTTGCTGGCGTATGGCCAATTCTGGCGATTAATCGATTAACGGCACTCTTTGGAGGCGTAGGTGCTTCTCGAATCGATCCCAAGTTAACGGCTTTCGACCTTCTCGGGGTTCGACTCTACGATTGGCTTAGCGTGGCAAATTTGGTTTCGGCTTTACCTTCTCCGTTTAGAGCCTTCACGGTCTCATTCAAACTTTTCAAAGTCAACATGCAACGGGAGTTATCACTTTCGGGGTTTGGAGCACGGCAGCGGCTTTCTCATCCGGGTCCAACAATTTTTTCAACAGAGCGGGATCACATTCCTCATCAGCATCCAAGCATGTCCCTTCTTTCTCTAGGGGTCGGCCTTACGATGGCATCTTTGACATTGGCCAAGCATTTTACGAAGTGAGAAATTCCATCATCAATAAGGATTTCGCGGGGTCAAACCTCATGGCGGGTTTTACATTCTTCCTTTGTCGGGAAGGTTTTACGGGCTTTTGGCTTACGGGCTAACCACTCTTCTACTTGTTCCTTCCGGCGCTTCGGCCCGTGTCTTCATCGGTATCACTTTGTAGTAACTCTCGCGGGAACTTTCGTCTTGACTACGATGACCAATGAGGGCAAAAGCGGGTCGGGATACTTGACGCCATATAAGAGGTATCTTGGACTCCTCCTTTGACTTGGGAATTACCAAGAAAACATCATTGTCGTCACGGGACATAAAGGGGCCAGGGTCGCCTCGAGACTTAAGACTCTTTCCACGGCATCCATACACTCTTCTTCGGACAAGGTCTCGGGAGTGACTACTAACACCGTAACAGTCTACTCTTCTGATGAGAGTTTGGCTTCCGCAATGCTTACGTTTTCCGGATCGGTGGGTGGAGCCCATTTTCCTCTTTCGGCTAGGGCTTCAATTAAATCCCTCCATTCACCGACCAAGTCTTTGTAAGGAGTATTGAACTCTAGGATGTAGGACTCATATCTTGCTTCATCTAAGCTAGCATCTTTTCCTTTTCGAGCCTTCACACAGTGCAAATACACTTTGAAGTGATTTCATCTCCTATTAGGGTCGGTGGTTTTCTACCTCATCTTGCCCTTTGGGTTTCACTTCTGACTCCAAGTCCATTCCTTCTACGGAGCTGTCATCATCACTGTAAATCCATCCATTCCTATTCTCGTTCCCGGCTGATTCTTCACTACCACCGTCATGAGAGATAGGCAAATTCACAGCGTTGACGAAATTAGAGAGGTCGGGTTGGTGCTGGGATTCCAAAGTAAAGGGATTTGGATTAGGTGAAAGGAGGGAAAGAGTCCCACGGGGGAATGCAAAGGCTGTGAGGGTGTCGGGACCACGACGGCTCGGGATGTTGGGGAAAGGCGAAAAGGGACAGTCTTTGGCAAAGGATTAGGAGGGGATGGGCTATAGGCTAGCTTTGCTTCCCTAGTCATCTGGTTACCCAAACCAGTCTTGTTCTCTGTCGAATCGGACATTCGACTTTCTGGTGACTCAAACCGAGGATTACAGCAAACCTGCGAGAATTCTGCGCTAACAAGTCGCTGACCCGGTGTTCTCACCCACTTCTTTCTCGGCTGCGGGAAAGGGATAGGAAAGGTTTAGACTCGGGGTAGGTGTTTAGTGAAGGCTCGGGCAATATGCAAATTAGAATCTTCCAGTTTACTTAAAACAGTGTCTCTTATTAATATCTATTTGGTTGGAAAAGGGGTTTGCCCTTCTTTTCGTAACTACACTAGATCTGGATCGGTGGGTTCCGTCACTACGTCTATAAGCCCCTCGTATTCCACACGTATTTCGACCTCCCGGGGTGGGACGGCCCGGGCGAGGGTCCTATAGGGCACGCGGATCCCACCGACCGAGAGTAAAGAACGCTCCTAACGGGTCTAGCGGGTCATAGGAACTTTCAACGCACGAGCGATGCGGATTATAGTCAAGGCAATACCGGGAAAGTCTCGTCTTTCTGCCCTGATAGGATTTTGGCAGAATTTCGCTTGAGCGAATGACGTTTTGACTTTCGGTAATGTCCGAGAAGATAATAGGCATGGGTCGGGTGGCAAAAGCCGGATGACACAGTGTCACATTGAACTTCGTTGCATACGCCGGGCGTGAGTTAGAATCGAAGTCAATGCCGGGTCAAGATCTTGCCAATTTTTCCTTGTCGGAATTTTAGCAGAGCTTCGCTTGAGCGAAAGATCTTTTGATTTGTTGGCAAAGACTCGGTCTTGACTCTTACGTATTCCATGCAGGTCAAGGTCAATAGTCAATGTCGGAATTGAGATCTCGCCAATTTTTCCTTGTCGGAATTTTGGCAGAGTTCTTCTTCCGTTATGAACTAAGGCTTGACCTTTACGAGGGTATGCAACTGGGCTATATGACACGGACTAGACCAAAAACCAACCAAAAGTCACAGTTTTTTGAAACGTGTGACACGGATCGTGCATTGGTCGACACCGGCCGCCATGGGGAGGTTGGGATGATTTCGTGCGCGCCGGGAGCATCGTAAGGCTGTCTGTGGATCGCAGCTGGAACCACCCTCGGGTTTGAAGGACGTGCGTGCAAAAGTGTACGGGATATATCGGAGTGCGCGTAGTGTGCGGTCTCCTAAAAATGTTCCTTTTTGAGTTAAAACAGAGATTTTCATAAATGTGTTTTAAAGGAATGATTTTCGGGACGGGGAGAATGCAACACATAAGCACGTAAATTTTTCGGGAGCCCAGTCGGTCGTGGAGCCGAGTAGCCCCAAGTGCTAGGATCGCAGATTAACCATGATTTTTCCTGGTGGAATTGCCACTGAGGTCGCCCGGTCAGAATCCAATGAGGATTGAGCCGTACGACTGCATGGATCAATTTTCCAGGTTCCACTCCTTTTGCTATTTTTTTTCGGGTTGTTTCCCGTTTCAAAGTATGCACAGATTCCAAGATGCAAATGATGCAATGCATGGTAAAGAAAGCAAGCATGATTAATGAAATCGGCGACTGGAGTCTAACCCGCTCAAAGGGAAAAGCTTTTTATTATTTTTTTTTCAAAAATTTTTTTTTAGAAAAGGGATACTGGTACGTGGATTGTTAAACCACCGGTTATCCCAACTCCCACGTCAGGGAGTGTACAGGAAAGGTAAGTGGTTTCCACCTATATACCGAGTATTGATTTTTTTTGTATTGAAAATAAAAGCTTTTCTCCTTTGGGAATTCCCCAGCGGAGTCGCCAAACTGTGAATGTGTGCCCAAATTTTTGTTTTTGTTGGATTCACGCGAGTTTGAAGACATCCAGTTTAATTTGAAAAACGGAGTCGCCACGCCATTTTGATTACCTCAAAACTTTGAAAAAAAGGTTTTATGGGTTCGGAGGTTAAGTTACCCCTTGGGAAGAACGTTTGGCGTTTACCCAAGGTGCCTTGCCGGAGCAAGTCTCCCATGATTTTATTAATCGTGCTTGCTTGCGTGCTTTCTTGTGTGCATGTGTTTGAAAATAAGGAGGGAATGTCCCAAGTCGTCTTCCGGACGTACAAACCATTTGTTGGTTGTCGCTCGGGATTTCTTGGAATTTATGTATTCGGGATTATGATCCCATCCTCATCTTGTGACTTGTGATCATTGCATTTTTTAGACCTTGGGACTTGCGTGATCGAGAGAATGACTCTCTTTGTAGTCAAAGATGAGGTTCTTTAGAAAAGGAGGGTCCTTAGCCCATCAATCCTACACTTTAAGATGGTCGAGCTTGTATAGATGCTTCATACTCATCTTAAGTGATAATCGGAGATATAGGGTTCAAGGTTGTCCCTTTCTAAAGAGATCATGGAACCTTTAATGGAAGGAACGATGTAAAGATAGGAACTTTTACACCGGTCCGTTCCTAGGTTGCTAATGGGGAATGGGGGAAATGTATGTAAAAATGACACTTTAATGAAAAGATGACATTTTTGGGTTGCAAATGATGCACTTAATTCAAAGAAATGATCTTTATTGCAAATGATGCATAAAGATTTGATTTTTATGCAAATGATGCATTTTTGAAGAAATTGGCATTCATTATGCAAATGATGCATAAAGATTGCATTTTGAAAAGCATATGATGCTAGTTTATGGTAAAGACGTGGTCTTTAAAGCAAATGATGCTTGGAAAAGGGATTTTGAATGCAAATGATGCATTTTGATTGAAAAGATTTGATTTTTATATGCAAAGGATGCATAAAGATGACATTTTTATTTGAAAATGGGGGGTTTTAGGTGCAAAGGATGCACCTTTATGGGAAAAGACTAAATTTTTATGACAAATGATGTCTAATGCATGCAAAAGGGGAAGGGGGAATATGAAGATATGATCTTTAATCTACCAAGTCCCAAGCAATATAAAGATAATGCAATGAGCAATTTATAAAGAAATTAGGATGCGAGGTTAGGGCGTGCGAGGTTACCAATGGCTTCCTTCTTCTTCGGGCTGAGCTAGGAGGAGAGGTTGGTCTTGGATCTTCAAGGAGGAGGGAGGGAGCTTCTTGGCCTTCTTCTTCACCTTCTTGAGCTTCCAGCAGTATTCTTCACGTATTAGGAGTGTTTGTGGATGATTTGTGGTGTTCATTGTTGTTTTGGAATGGGTAGAGGAGGGCTCTATTTATAGGCAGTCTGGATAAGGCTAATGAAGCCGTGCGGCTAAGGACAGCGAGCTAATGCAGCCGTGCGGCATTATCCACAATGATTCAGCATTCTAGAACCATGCAAGGTGGCAAATTCTAGAACCTTTCCTCCTAATTAAGAAAAACGTGTTTCTTAATTAAGAAGGATCCCCTTCAACCCTAAATTAATTAAAAACAGTTCCGGAATGTTTCCGGAACACTAGGAAGGTCTGGGGAATTACCGGAAAACTTACCGAAATTGCCAGGAAATTTGACCGGAAGGCATGAGCCAGATTTGGGTACTTACACTAGGACAAGAAGCTGGGGCGATTTCGAAGTGGAGGTCCCAAGGTAGGGGAATTTTTCCTTTGATTCCACACATTTCTTAAAATCTTTGCACACCTGATCTTAACCAACTTGAATTTTCTTTGTAGAAGTTGCCAAATTGAGCATGCTTTTTCCAGAAAAAGATGAGACAAAGGAGAATGTGAAGAAATTTTTTGAGTTGGATCCATCAATTAGGTCTTTCAAAGCATTCCCTGTTCTATTTTCTGCAGAGAGGGTTGAAGGTGAGGTAGAAGTTGATCCTGAAGAAAGTCTACCCCCAAGCTCACCCAAAATGTCTACAGGTTTGATATCTCAAAATCTCTGCTTATTCACAAGTTGTTCTAATCTTCCAGTTGTCCTAATTTTCTATGTCCTTATTGCAGCTACACGCTCCAAGACCACCGTAAGTGCTGCAGACCTACTGGCTGAAGCTATGGCAAAAAGAACTGCAAAGAGAGGTAGCAAGCCCCCAACTCCTCAATCTACGGTATCCAGCTCTGAAGTAAATGCATCCAAGAAGAAGGAGGAAGCAAAGAAGAGGAAATTGGCGGAAGCTGAAGCCACAAATGCAAGTGATGTTTTGAATATGGAGAAGTCAAGAGATAAGTTTCGTGATGTGATGACATAATTTGTTGATAAGGTAAAACAAAAAATTTTCAACCTTATACCAAAAATTTTGAAAAGTAGTAATACTTTTTTTTTACACAGGTTTCGGAAATTATGAGTCCTATTATGGACCAATTTAATATTTTGAAGATCAAGGCTGCTAGATGTAGCCACGAAGCTGAGGAATCAAAGAAATTGGCCAACAAAAGTGCTGGGGAAGTGGAGAGACTGGAGAAAGTTATTGAGACTTTAAGAGAAGAGGTGGAAGTTGTTCGTGCCGAGAAGGTGAAGGAGAATGAAGCTCATGTAAAGGAACTTGAAACAGCAAAGGAGGATTTCAAGTTTAATGCTACCAAGGCGGTGTTAGAAACTAGAATTGAACTTATGGAGGAGTACAAGAACGGACAAGCTTCAAGCTGGGACTTGGAGGAGGAGAAAAGAACTTTAGAAGACCACATTGGAGAACCAGTGGACGGGGAGGAGGTGAACTCACCGACCCTTGAAACTCTGAACCAACTGGTTGAAGATGCTAATAAAGCTTTGAGTACCATAGTGGTAGCTCAAGTTGAAGAAAATAATCAAGGGAAGGAGTCAACTGTACCACCGGCGGCAGCAGGCCAAAATGTTTGAAAAATGTTTCAAGTAGTTTGGAAGGAGGAGAAACAAAAACAATTTCTTTTTTGTTTTTTTTTGTCGTACCATTGCTGGTGGGCATCAAATGGGGGGTATGTCCCCAAAACAAGTTTATTTTGGTATGTAATGGATCATAAGAGTCTAAAACAATTTATTTGGGGGTACTAGGTTGGTCTAGTACTCCAAGCTTTCTTAGGTTTTTAAGGGATTAGTTGGCTTACCCAACTTGTCCTTCAGTTGCAAAATCTTTTGGGAACATTTCAAAGTTTATAGAAGTATTTTAGGCTTTTCAGAAATACTTGCTTGTTCATTAAATAACATGTTGATGTTATAAACAGTAGGTAACATGTCAATGTTACAACCAATAGTCACAATTTGAATAAGTGTGAAATCGTGCGCCCAGGCGAAGGTGTCAAAACCTTAATTCTTTATAAAAGATGTAAATATTTTAACCATAAGTAAAATGTACCTTTGATCAGAGGTAAACCGTTTGAAGAGACAGAACAAGTACCAGCCGTCCTGGCGTGTCAACATGTTCCATCCCTCTCCAGCTAAAGTTTCAACATGTTGGAGCCGTACTGACGTGTTAACATGTTGAACTTTTCTTTCTTAGGTTCAAACATGTCGGAGCCGTACTGGCGTGTTAACATGTTTGACCTACTCCAATTTAGGTCTCAACATGTTGGAGCCGTACTGGCGTGTTAACATGTTGAGCCTACTCCGCTTGCTCAAGTTGCATACCTTGCAAAACAAATTCATGTTAGGATTGGGTGTTAGCGTAGCTAATACCCCTCCGATGCTTAAGTTAGTAAGGATTTCTAACAAGATTGAAAATTGAAATACACAAATGAACTTGGCACAAATTAAATCATACCTGAGAAGTCTAGTTGTAAACAACTTGACTTACATAAAATAAAGCTTCGGCATTCCAACTCCTAGGGACCCTATCTCCACTTGGGGTTGACAGCCAATATGCCCCTTTGTCAGCTTCAGCATCGATGAGATATGGTCCCTCCCACTTGGGAGCTAATTTACCTGCATTTAATTCTCTTGTATTTTGAAATACTTTTCTTAAAACTAAATCACCAACCTGAAATCTTATTATTCTGACATTCTTGTTGTAAGATCTAGCAATCCGTTGTTGATAGTGTAAGTGCTCCAATTTGAGTCGTTAGTATTTTCGTTAGAAAATTAACGAAAGCCCTAACATTCCTAACATTTCTAACAATTCCTAACCTTTCTAACAAAGTGAGGGTAGATTAGGGATTGCCATTTAAGGTTAAACCAAGAAAAGAATCTTAAAAAAGAAAAGAAATTGGAAAAATCCGAATTAGGCAAGCTGAAAAACAGCAACCAGTTTGAATTTTCAAAAGATATTCCTTGTGTCCAAAGCCTGGAGCTGCATTTAATGAACAGTGCACGCCTCCAGACTTGTCCACGCGGATGACTATGGCATTTTCAGTGGCCTATAAATTGAACCCTCCTCTCTCAGTTTACACAACACAATTCACTCACAGCAACAACACTCTTGCGAAAAATAGAGAGAAAACAGTGGGAATCCTTAGATTGCCACCATTTTCTCTTGAATCTTTCCCAAATCCCACTCACTCTAAATACTCTCAAATCACTCCCATTCATACACAAGCCCAAGCTTCAATCACCCCTTAAGAGGAGGATTAGAGAGAAAACATAGAGGACTTAATTGTTATCTACTTGTTTTCTCTTTGACCAACTCTAATCACAAGCCCTAAACACATTCAAACCCTAAACACATTCAAACCCTAAACACATTCAAGCCTTGAATCCATTCAAACACAAACACAAGGGAAGATAGGTATAACCTCCCTCTCCCTACCCTAAATCTCTCTCATCCATGCATGCACTTTCAAACTTCAAAATGTAGTTTGTTCATCTTCTTGCTCTAGATCCAAGAGGATCACCATGGAAGTTCATCTCCATGGATGATCCTCTACAAGGATCAACATTACTTTCAAAGTGTATTTACTTACTTGCAAACACATTTTTAAAACCCTAAAAATCATTTTCATACACAAAATCTTTCTTTCAAAGGATAAAATTCCCCTTTCCAAGCAAATGAAATGCTTAAAGTCCTAATGTACCCCAAGGATGGCTTGATATAGTAGATCACTACTAAAATGTTTAGTGATCACTAATCAAAGCCTAGGGAAATGGGGACAAGCATGGATGCCAAACCCCCTTTAAAATCATGTTTTTCTTCAAGAGAAAGTTGCTGTCCAGTAGCCTTTCTCTAAGACCTCTGTCCATGGTCTAATTTTTTGGACATACAGAAACTTGGAATTTGGTATTGACTACAAAATACTTTTTGTAGCCAACATCCAGAACTTTCCAGACATATTTTTACTTTATTTTTTGCGTGAGTAAAAATCCCTTTTTCAAATTATCTTTTAAAAGTCAGTTCCTCAGTCTCTGGAAATCCAGATTTCATATCTGAGATTTCCAGAAGATTTTGGTCCACCAAATCACCTCCAAATGGGAAAGTTAATTTACAGAAACCTTATTTAAGGTGTTTTGAACAACTTTCATTCTCGGACTTTCCCCAGATTCTGAGATTTTTAAGCCCTTAAACCCATTTTAAAATAAAGTGTCCACTGCCTTTTTCATTCTGGCAGAATTGGTTTTCAACTTCAAAAAATCTTTTGAGTCCCAAAACTCAACCCAAAAATCACACCAAAAATCATGGGACTTACTCAAAGTCTAATAAAGAGTTCCCAATTTTTACTTTTCAGTTTCAACTTATTTTGACCAACACACACACACACGCACACATACAAATGATTTTTAAGCTTGGAAGACTCGTTTTACGAGGCATTCCGGGTGAACACTAACGTTCTTCCCTGCGTGTAACGTGACCTCCGAACCCAAATCTCTAATCTCGGGCATTTTTCAAAGTTTTGGCCCTTAAAACAAAAATGGCGTGGCGACTCCGTTTGATTTCAAAAAAATCGGGTACATCACAGTGGCGACTCTGCTGGGGATGAAAATAAGCTTTATCTTAAAAAAAAAAATGATATTTGGTATATTGGTGGAAACCATTAAACTTCCCGTTATCGCCTCCTAACACGAGTCGGGGATAAATTGTGGTTTAACAATCCCACGTACCGGTATCATTGTTTTAAAAAAAAAAGCTTTTGAGGGTCAAGCTTCCGTCCCGGCATTTGAAATCATTTGTTGTGTGTGTGTTGATTTTTCACATTTTCGTGTTGTTTTGGCCGCCTCGGAAAAGTCAAAATTTTGACTATCGGACCCATTGCTTTGAATTATGTGCTTATGTGTTGTTTGCTTTCAAAAAAAAAATTCAAGAAAAATTCTCAAAAAAAAAAAATTCAAAAAAAAAATCAAAAATTCAAAAAAAAAAGAATTTCAAAAAAAAAAGGATTTTCAAAAAAAAAAAAAAGAGAAAATTTTCAAAAAAAAAAATCATGCATCATACTTTTTAAGATACATGAAAAATTTCTATTTTACTCAGAAAAAGAATATAGATTGCTTGCAGCACACTACGCGCACGTGACCTTACAGTGCACACTACGTCCTTAACCCGGGGAAATCCCTGTCGCGGCCCGTTTGGTCTTATTACGCCTCTCGGTGCAAGCACGGGACTACCCAAACATCCTATGGAGCCTCGTGTCGACCATGCACCTGTCCGTGACACACTTTGTCCGAGACCCGGTTGGTTTTTAGTCTGGTTTGTGTCATGCCCTGTCTGTGTATAGACATTTCCTTTCAAGCCTTAGTCGGCGTACCAAGTCAATATCTTTCGGGGACCCTAATCAGTCGAAGTCCTGCTGGTTTTCCGTCACGGGCTTTGACCAGATATTGACTGGCGCCTTGACTTTGACTCTGACTGGCACAAATTATACACTGACTCCCAGCATGACACTGAGTCATCAAGAATTAACGATTATTCCATGCCTAATTACGGCCTAATTGACGACAAGTCAAGATCAATTGTGGACATTTATCAGTCCGAATCATGCCAACTTTTCGTCGAGCCCTCGGACATGATCTTGACTTTGACGTCAGCTTTGTCCGTAATTTACATCGAATGCTCGTTAAGACTCGATTACCCGCCAGACTTTTAGGATCGTTTTTCTTTCGGTCGGTGGGACCCGCTTGCCCTATAGGACCCTCGCCCGGGGCTGTCCACCCTGGGAGGTCGAAATACAGGTGGAATACGAGGGGCTTATAGACGTAGTGACGGGGCCCACTGATCCAGGATCCAGAGTAGTTTGCGAAAAAGAAGAGCAATCTTTTCCAATCGATTAGGTTAATAAAACATGTTTTAAGTAAATAAGAACAAATAACTGCATGTTGCATGAGTCCAAAATCCCAAACACCTACCCTCCTTCTATCCCCAGACATCTGAACCCTCGTGCCTTTTCCCCCGCAGCTCCTCACAAAGCTTGGTTTCGGGCACCGGGTCACCGTTTGATCAGTTGGGAAGAATCAAGCGCGTCGTCAGCTTCACCGTTTGTTCCGACTCCGGGTTTTAGAATGTCTGCATCAGCTGGTAATGATGGGGACAACGTCACTCCGTCTCCCGGGACCCCTCAGACAGAACAACAGTGGAATCAGTTAGCAGAACAGATGAGATTGCGACAGGAAGCACAGCTGAATAGCCTTATAGAGGCTATTAAGAGCCACGGTTTGGCCGCCAACCTTAATCCCGATGGCACCTTCACCGTGGAAGAAGAAGAGGATGCCAATCCCACTCTCAGTCGCCCTGATTACTTCAGGATGCCACCACCCACCTCCTATGGTACCACTACCATAACCCATGCTTCCCGGTCTCTGGGTCAGCCAGCTCCCCAACCACAGACCACCGGATCCATGCAGCCTGACGGCACGAATCAGTTCGCAGCTCCTCAGTAGGGGCAAAGTCAGTACGGAATGTCTTCTCATGGTTGGGGTTACTTCGGAATGCCCCAGCAAATTGGAATCCCACCTCAGTTTGGAACCGATCAATCCGGACCTTCACATCAACAGTTTGAAATGCCGCCACAGCCTGGTTCTGGGCCACAGTCAGGAGCCCCTCCTCATAATGATGCTAGCTCAGCTGCTCCTCACACAGCTTTCACAAAATCATTTATCACTCAGGGTTCGATGGGTTACCAAACCTCCATCCCGGTCTCATCAGAATCACCAGGACCGCAGTACCCCCTGGTTATACACCATCGCCACAAATAGCCATGCAATTCAACAACCAGGGACAGCAGCCCGCACTTAAGCCTACTTATGGGCCTCACTCCGGAAATCCGAGCTACCCAGCTACATCAGGACTGCCTCCACCCACTTTGCCAGTTGAAAATCAACAGCAAGCCGCAAGATTCTATCCCTTCGCCCAGGCTCCTACTCACACTCCCCAGGGTAATTTGGGCCAAGGACAGTTTTCACCTATGCCCCGGAATATGGTATCCCTTCCACCAGTGTGCCGCCAGTGGTAACTCCTCTCTCCAGCTCAGTCACTGGTTTGAACGCTATGGCTCCACCACAGGACCCTCACCTGGCCTGGTTCATGGAACAACACAAGGAGATGAAAGCACAAATTGCTGAATTGACTGCTAAGAAAGCTGCCTTTCGGCCTACGGACCCGGACTCCATTGTGCCCCTACCCCACAAATTCGTGATGCCTAATCTAGATCTGTTTGATGGGACTGCATGCCCTAAAACTCACCTGGATACATACACTTTGGCAATGAAATCTAAGGGATGCACAAACCAGCAGTTGGCCGACTACTTCAGTCTCTCTTTGAAGTCAGGGGCTTTGAAATGGTTTTTCCGCTTAAAACCCGAGGCCAGGGCCACATGGGACCAGATCACTAGTGCTTTCACAGAGAAGTACAAAGCTAACTTGGAATGGGAAACAAATAGAGTTGATCTGCAGACAACAGTGCAGCGTCCCGACGAGAACATCGGGGATTTTTACAAGCGTTGGAATTTGAAACTTAGCGAAATGGCAATTCCTCCCTCTGAAGAGGAACAGTTGGACATCTTTCAGTCATGCACGAAACCTCATTTGAGAACTTCCTCGGTCACTTCCCTACGCGGACTTGCGTGCAATGGTTAATTCTGGAGCTAAATTTGAGAGGGCTCACAATCAACAGCAAGTTGTTGCACCTACCTACAGATACCGGGCTTCATCCACCTCCAACACGACTCCTGCCCAGCCCTATTCGGGACAGGACTGTAACAATGCCACTCCCTTTGTTCCCAAGAAACCTGATGCATCCAGATCCCGGCTCCAAGACTTGAGAAACTTTGGGATGCCTTTGAGTGATATCTTCAGAGGTTTGGTAAAAGAAGGTTTGCTCCGCCTTTAGAAAATTATCGGCCCGAAACCCCAATGCTCCTTTGGATACCTCCAAGCATTGTGCCTTTCATCAGTACCATGGGCACTTGACAGACGATTGCGTCCCCCTGAAAAAGGCAATCCAAGGTTTGATTGAGCAAGGGAAGTTAGAGGTTCCTGAAGGGCCCAATACTATCAGTAACCCGTTCCCTAGAAATAACAACATGAGCGTCAACATGGTAGAGTTTGGTGATTCAAGACTCGTGGGCATAAGGGAATTTGACTCGCCCTTTTGCGAGATCGATGAACCAGTCATCGCAGGCAATGAAAACGGCTGGATTGAGCAAGGGATTGCCAAAGAAATCCTGGTGGAAAGATCTGCGATAGCTCCCATCTCCAGCGTCGAAGAGTAAATGCATGGTCCAACAGCAAAGAGCGGCTAGACTAGGGGCTACCTATCTCTAAAATAGTCTTTTAAGTCAACCTTCGTAGGTTCTAGTACTTCTCTTTCACCTAAGTCCTTCCTGGACATTTGTCGTTGTAAGTCCGTTTTGGACATAGTAGTTAAATGTCTAACTTTTATATAAGTCTTCTTTCTTTTCTTGCTAGACTCGAGACATCACTTGCACACCCACGTTACACTTAATTGAAATGGTTTTATCCTAGATGGTCACTTGTGCTGCTCAACCACTAATTCTTTGAAATGATTAATATTTGAATTAATCGGAGTGAGAAAATCAATTGATATCCTTCTCAAATTGGGGCTTACCAACTCCCCCTCTTGCATCTCATATGCTCACATCATCATCATCATCATCTCGTTGCTCGATGAATTTGCACGGATCTTTTCTCATTAAAAGCTTAAGCAAGCAATGAAGACTTAATCTCAATTAGGTCATCCGATAGGGATTGCGACTGAAGCCTTTCACCCATAGGAAAGCCATTACCTCACCCTCACTAAACAATACCCTTTCATTTCAAGATCGGCTTGTTTTGAAACCCCATTTAGCCATCACCTTTGCTCCTTGCCAAGAGAAGTCCAAGAAACGCCAAAGAAGTTAGCTTCGAGAGTCGGCGATGCAAGGAAAGATAATTCCCTATTCCTCAAAGAGGCCTTCCAAATTATCAAAAGAAGGATTTTAAATCCTCACAATTCAGCAAAAATCCTCAACGTCTCAGGAGGCTCTTCAAAAAAAAAAAGAAGAAAGAAAATAGAAAAGCTCAAGCAAGAACTTCAAAAAAAAAAGGGGGACCGTCGATCCTCACAATTCAGCAAAAGTCCCCGACTTCTCAAGAAGCTCTCCAATGATCAAAAAGGAGCCAGAATCCTCGCAAGTTCGCAAAAGTTCTCGACGGCTTGGACTTCCTCTCACCATTACCTTAAATCAATCCCAAGCCATCCTCTCGCTTTTAGAGGATATTCCCATTACCATTACCCTCGCCTTTGGCCAAAGTCAAAATCTGACCTCTCATTCTTAGAGGCAATCAATCTTCCCCGCCATAGATTTCCCAAACACATCCCTGCAAGCCAACCTCTCATCTTTAGAGGCTCAGTCAGCAAAAGGCCCAGCTGACCTCTCATCTTAAGAGGTCAAAATTTCCCAAATCACCCGATGGCCGATCGAAGCCCGGAAACCCAGCTGTAATTCCTATCGGATAGAAATTTCACCGTAATATCTTTAAGATCTAAATCAATTTGATGCTTCATTGCTTGCTTAAATTGGAATCTAATTCATCTTGGTTCAAAATCATCAATTCAAATCTGATGTGAGCATAATTCATTTCTACTCCACAAACACCTGCCGTGGATGTCCCACTGGGGCTTCGCATCCGTGTCTTTCATGGACACTCTAAGGGGATATGCTATTCAATCCTCCAAATCCTCAAAATCCCCAAAGGTCCTCAGATCCTCGAATTTCAACATTCGTTCTCTTTTCATTCGGGATAAGCCCGAACTACGGCGACCTGAGCTCTTCATAATGGAGGGAACGTAGGCAACCATAATTGGTCTGGTCGAAATCACAAACAAATCTCAAAAAAAAAAATCCGGTCTCATCAAGGACCGTTCCTATACGCTTCCCATCCGTCCGAGTTTGATTCTCGATATCAGTTGGCTTTCTCCTTGTGATTAATCAAAATATTTGTTCATATCAGATTTAGTGGTTGAATAACCCGAACATTAACAAAGGGTTTTAAGCAGCCTTGTGATCATCACGAATAAAACAAGTTTTCAAGTGTCTCGACAAGTCTTCTCTCTCTCCATCATAGGGAAATAGAGCCAAACACTGTCTTTCTGTCAGCAGGAGCTTCCATACACTTTTCCACACCTTGTGATGCTTATACTCTCTCAAAAGAGTCAAACCAAAAGCGAGAGTGTCATACACAAATTCGGGAGACATTCCCACCTTTCAAAAGATATGCCCCTGCACGTAAACATTTCTGAGTCTTGTCCAGTGACTGATTGACTAAGGTCTGAAAAGATGGGTGCCTCCTCTGTAAGACTACTCTGAATTTTTTCACGCTGGGGCTTTGCTACGCGGTTCTCCCAGGTTTTCATGTATCAGCTCTTCAAGCTGGGGCTCCTATAGTCATCTTTGGGTCCATATTGGGTTCTTCACTACGAGATAGATTCGATCTTTGTCAGAATATTTTCAGGATTGCTTTGCATTACCAATCAGATTGGGACTCTGCTAATTATGTCGGAATCACAACGAGGTTATAAGATTGGGGCTTCGTCAAGTCACTTCTTCAAAATCTGGACTTTGCCTACTCAGTTCTTCAAACCGGGGCTTTGCCAAAGAAGGGATCTTTCCTCGCTTTAATGGGATCCGGGGGCTTTGTCAAGATGGTCTGTTGAACATGAATTCTATCAAGTCACAAGAAAGGTCTAGTCACATCAACAGCTAGATTTTTCAGCTTCAGAACTTGGTACATAGCAGCCTTCCCGTAGCCGAATCTAAGATCTGGGTTTCACCCGGCATTAGCAATTTCATCAAATCATTCTCCGAACAAGGTTTCGGCCAAGTCACGGCTCACCCAAATGAAAGAAGTTTCACTCATATTGACGTCGGCATCAGCTTCGAATGACCAAGATTGAGAGGGAAAATTTCAACCAAGACCCGGGATTCGAATCCAATCTCATCAAAATTAAGGTCCATGTGATACTGTTAACAAAACCTCATTAACAACCGCTGTTTAAGTCGCGATCGAGGACTCTCACCCCCCACTTGTTCAAAATCTGTTCCAAACAGTTTTCAGACACATACGTCCCAATACAAACCCTCTCACCACATGCATTCCCACAAAAATTTCCCCAGGGCTCATGTAGCATGCACAAAACTTGAATCAATAGGAACAATCCTAAGTCATAATTTTCCTACCAAAAGCTTAGGCTAAGTGCATCTCCAAAAGCAAGTAAATGCATCATCTCGTGAACATATGCACTGATATTCTCATAATCATTTTGATTCTATGCATGCAACCATCATCATGAATGTCATATGTGCATTTGTCCCTCTACTAACAAATGTAGCAGTTCAAGCACGAAAGACCAGTTTTCCATCACTACCCGAAGCCTCTCCGCAGCGAGAATGGTCTCCACCGAAGACGACCTCCAATGTCCACAAATGGATGAAGACGACCTCCAGCATCTACAGTTTGGCAAAGATAGCCCCCATGTCTATAGCTTGGCAAAGACAACCTCCAATGTCCACAAATGGATGAAAACAACCCCCAACATTCACAAGCATATGAAGACCTCCTCCAGTGTCTACAAATCGGTCAGGAACGCCAAGTTCCCAAATACAATTCGGTCAGGGACGCCAAGTTCTCAAAATACAAATCGGTCAGGGACGCCAAGTTCTCAAAATGCAAATCGGTCAGGGACGCCAAGTTCTCAGATACAATTCGGTTAGAGACGCCAAGTTCTCAAATGCAAATCGGTCAGAGACACCAAGTTCTCAAAAGCAAGAAGTCCCAATGTGAAGACAAGCTCAACAACTTCTACAAGGTTGACGATCACCAGCAAGATGCAGACTCAACCAAACTCCTCCTTCAGGTCAAAATGCCTCCAAAGACAGCAAATCGTCAGCAGAAACCGTCCCACGAACGGCAACCCAACAACTCTTCATCAACATCAGCCGTAGCCTCAGTCCTTTCGGCAGCTACAGGTAAGCACAGCACAGGTATGAAAGCATATCTTAGTCAACTACTTTTCTAAAAGAACATTATCATCAAATCTTAGGGTGACTCCCCAAAAATAGTCAAGTCTTAGGGCGAATTCCCAAAAATAGTCAAATCTTAGGGCGACTTCCCAAAAAACAGTCAAACCTCGGGTGACTCCCAAATACCGTCAAACCATCAAAGACCATCCCCAGCAGTTGTCGAACTACGTCCAGGCTTGATTCCCACTCGGGATACGTAGGTAGCCTACCATAGGTCCAGCCACTTGACCAACACGGTCACCCTTTTCCCCGGTAATCCTCGTAAGCTCAAATCTTCCCCAGCGAGAACGCCCTCTAATAGTCTCCCTCAGGTACAAAACCTCGACTTAGGATCATACTCCTGAACTGAGTCCCCATGTAGGTTCATACTCCTGAACTGAAACCCCGACTTAGGATCATACTCCTGAACTAGGTCCCCATTTAGGTTCATACTCCTGAACTGAGTCCCCGACTTAGGTTCATACTCCTGAGCTAAGTCCCCATTTAGGTTCATACTCCTGAACTAAGTCCCCATTCAGGTTCATACTCCTGAACCGAAACCCCAACTTAGGATCATACTCCTGAACTAGGTCCCCATTTAGGTTCATACTCCTGAACTGAGTCCCCACTTAGGTTCATACTCCTGAACTGAGTCCTCATTTAGGTTCATACTCCTGAACTGAATTCTCATTTAGGTTCATACTTCTGAACTAAACCTCAGCTTAGGTTCATCCCCGACGAAAGTTAACGGAATTCCGATCCCTTCAAATGAAGTCCACCAAAAGACTGTCTATCCCCTCGAAGTCTGTCCCCAACGAAAGGATACGAACATCGAAGGAAATCATTTCAAAACAAGTTGTCACCTCCAGATCACCCATCATCAAGGTTCAAGGCACCTAAAATGCCATCATCAAGGTTTGAGGCACCTACGACGCCATCACCAAGGTTCGAGGCACCTAAGACGCCATCACCAAGGTTCGAGGAACCTACGATGCCATCATCAAGGTTTGAGGCACCTAAGATGCCATCACCAAGGTTCGAGGCACCTAAGACGCCATCATCAAGGTTCGAGGCACCTAAGACGCCATCATCAAGGTTCAAGGCACCTAAAACGCCATCATCAAGGTTTGAGGCACCTACGACGCCATCACCAAGGTTTGAGGCACCTAAGACGCCATCACCAAGGTTCGAGGCACCTACGACGCCATCATCAAGGTTTGAGGCACCTAAGACGCCATCACCAAGGTTCGAGGCACCTAAGACGCCATCATCAAGGTTCGAGGCACCTAAGACGCCATCATCAAGGCTCAAGGCACCTAAGACACCATCATTAAGGTTTGAGGCACCTAAAACGCTATCACACACAACACTAGGAAAGCGATAAATCGCAATCATCCCCTAATTCGACAAACCGAAATCATTACCAGGGCGACTTCCCAAAAAAATAGTCAAGTCACAGGGCGACTTCCCAAAAATAGTCAAATCATAGGGTGACTTCCCAAAAATAGTCAGATCTTAGGGCGACTTCCCAAAAATAGTCAAACCTTAGGGCGACTTCCCAAAAATAGTCAAATCTTAGGGCGACTTCCCAAAAATAGTCAGATCTTAGGGCGACTTCCCAAAAATAGTCAAATCATAGGGTGACTTCCCAAAAATAGTCAGATCTTAGGGCGACTTCCCAAAAATAGTCAGATCTTAGGGCGACTTCCCAAAAATAGTCAAATCTTAGGGCGACTTCCCAAAAATAGTCAGATCTTAGGGCGACTTCCCAAAAATAGTCAAATCTTAGGGCGACTTCCCAAAAATAGTCAAATCTTAGGGTGACTTCCCAAAAATAGTAAAATCATAGGGTGACTTCCCAAAAATAGTCAGATCTTAGGGCGACTTCCCAAAAATAGTCAAATCATAGGGCGACTTCCCAAAAATAGTCAAATCATAGGGTGACTTCCCAAAAAAATAGTCACATCTTAGGGCGACTTCCCTAAAATAGTCCCTCTAGGGTCGACGTCTGAAGATAGTCGAAAGACCCGAACTACGACTGGCTTGATTCCCACTCGGGATACGTAGGTAGCCTATCGTTAGGTTCAGCCATCAGACCAAAATGGTCATTCCTTCCCCAGCAGAGCGGATATACAACTCTAGCCATCAGACCAAAATGGTCATTTCCTATCCCCAGCAGAGTTTTCCTTCAGCAAACGACTGCAGAACTCGCTCACCAGGTTGACATCCTAAAACAGTCACTCCAGGGTCAAAGACCCGAACTACGACTGGCTTGATTCCCCAATCGGGATACGTAGGTAGCCTATCGCTAGGTTCAGCCACTCGATCACTTGATCATCCTGTCAAATATGGGGCCGTACTCTTATCGACGACCCCGCTTCCTTCGAAAGCACCGTCGCCGAGGGGCTACTGTAAGTGCTCCAATTTGAGTCGTTAGTATTTTCGTTAGAAAATTAACGAAAGCCCTAACATTCCTAACATTTCTAACAATTCCTAACCTTTCTAACAAAGTGAGGGTAGATTAGAGATTGCCATTTAAGGTTAAACCAAGAAAAGAATCTTAAAAAAGAAAAGAAATTGGAAAAATCCAAATTAGGCAAGCTGAAAAACAGCAACCAGATTGAATTTTCAAAAGATATTCCTTGTGTTCAAAGCCTGGAGCTGCATTTAATGAACAGTGCACGCCTCCAGACTTGTCCGCGCGGATGACTATGGCATTTTCAGTGGCCTATAAATTAAACCCTCCTCTCTCAGTTTACACAACACAATTCACTCACAGCAACAGCACTCTGGCGAAAAATAGAGAGAAAACAGTGGGAATCCTTAGATTGCCACCATTTTCTCTTGAATCTTTCCCAAATCCCACTCACTCCAAATACTCTCAAATCACTCCCATTCATACACAAGCCCAAGCTTCAATCACCCCTTAAGAGGAGGATTAGAGAGAAAACATAGAGGACTTAATTGTTATCTACTTGTTTTCTCTTTGACCAACTCTAATCACAAGCCCTAAACACATTCAAACCCTAAACACATTCAAACCCTAAACACATTCAAGCCTTGAATCCATTCAAACACAAACACAAGGGAAGATAGGTATAACCTCCCTCTCCCTACCCTAAATCTCTCTCATCCATGCATGCACTTTCAAACTCCAAAATGTAGTTTATTCATCTTCTTGCTCTAGATCCAAGAGGATCACCATGGAAGTTCATCTCCATGGATGATCCTCTACAAGGATCAACATTACTTTCAAAGTGTATTTACTTACTTGCAAACACATTTTCAAAACCCTAAAAATCATTTTCATACACAAAATCTTTCTTTCAAAGGATAAAATTCCCCTTCCCAAGCAAATGAAATGCTTAAAGTCCCAATGTACTCCAAGGATGGCTTGATATAGTAGATCACTACTAAAATGTTTAGTGATCAATAATCAAAGCCTAGGGAAATGGGGACAAGTATGGATGCCAAACCCCCTTTAAAATCATGTTTTTCTTCAAGAGAAAGTTGCTGTCCAGTAGCCTTTCTCTAAGACCTCTGTCCATGGTCTAATTTTTTGGACATACAGAAACTTGGAATTTGGTGTTGACTAAAAAATACTTTTTGTAGCCAAAATTCAGAGCTTTCCAGACATATTTTTACTTTATTTTTTGCGTGAGTAAAACTCCCTTTTTCAAATTATCTTTTAAAAGTCAGTTCCTCAGTCTCTGGAAATCCAGATTTCATATCTGAGATTTCCAGAAGGTTTTGGTCCACCAAATCACCTCCAAATGGGAAAGTTCATTTACATAAACCTTATTTAAGGTGTTTTGAACAACTTTCATTCTCGGACTTTCTCCAGATTCTGAGATTTTTAAGCCCTTAAACCCATTTTAAAATAAAGTGTCCACTGCCTTTTTCATTCTGGCAGAATTGGTTTTCAACTTCAAAAAATCTTTTGAGTTCCAAAACTCAACCCAAAAATCTCACCAAAAATCATGGGACTTACTCAAAGTCTAATAAAGAGTTCCCAATTTTTACTTTTCAGTTTCAACTTATTTTGGCCAAAACACACAGACACACACAAATGGTTTTTAAGCTTGGAAGACTCGTTTTACGAGGCATTCCGGGTGAACACTAACGTTCTTCCCGGCGTGTAACGTGACCTCCGAACCCAAATCTCTAATCTCGGGCATTTTTCAAAGTTTTGGCCCTTAAAACAAAAATGGCGTGGCGACTCCGTTGGATTTCAAAAAAATCGGGTACATCACAGATAGGCTGCCATCCTTATCTTGGCTAAATCCCTGATCTCATCAATTGTATCTAAATCTTGGGTTAGCAAGAGATTATTTTCATCTTGAGTTAATAAACCATACCTTGCTGTTGGGATTGTCACCTCGACCGGGATTACAGCTTCCGCTCCAAATACCAAGGAATATGGAGTTCTACCTGTGGCCCCTTTTGTAGTGGTCCTGTCTGCCCAAAGTACAAGTGGTAATTCTTCAGCCCATTTCCCTTCTTTTGATCTAGGCATTTCTTCAAGTTGTTGATAATCAATTTGTTGCTTGATTCAGCTTGACCATTGGCTTGAGGGTGGACAGGTGTAGACATGATCAACTTGAATCCCCAACGAGCACAAAAATCTCTAGTCTTCTTACTTATGAATTGAGATCCATTATCACATATGATCTCTGATGGTACGCCAAACCTGCTAATAATATTTTTCTTTAAAAATGAAATTACCTCCTTGTCTCTCACTTGCACATAGGCCTCTGCCTCAATCCACTTTGAGAAATAATCAGTCATTGCTAACATGAACACTTTGCCTCCGGGGCCTTAGGCAACTTGCCCACAATATCCATCCCCCACTGCATGAAAGGCCTAGATGTGACGATAGAGTGTAGAGGTTCAGCAGGTTGATGCAAAATGTTGCTGTGTCTCTGGCAGGCATCACATTTCTGCACATAGCTCATGGCATCTTGACGCATGGTTGGCTAATAATAACCAGTCTTGAAAGCCTTTGATGCCAATGCTTTCCCACCAGAATGATTCCCGCATACTCCTTCATGGATTTCACTTAGCACGAGCTCAACTTGGCTATTGTCAATGCATCTCAAATAGTGTCCTGCAAAAAATTTCTTAAACAAGACATTATCTATTAAAACAAAGGTGGAAGTACACATTTTAAAAGATCTAGCATTCTTAATATCAGGTGGAATAGTTCCAAGTTGAAGGAACTCAATTATAGGTTGGGTCCAAGATGAACTTGTATCTTGTGCCCCATTGAAAACTTCTTTGGGATCTCCACATTAGCTATCGCTGGAACAAAACGAGATTCGTTATAGCAAGTTGGAGAAACTTGGTGATACGGCAAGTTGACTCTAGGTACACTTCGAAGCAACTCTTTTATGGTCTGCATTTCCTTAACAAGTTGGTTCTCTGCAAAAAGAGGAGTATTATTAAATTGAGGTTCAGGAGTATCAAAAGCATTAAAGAAACTCCCTGTTTGCCCCATTGGGGGTGTGGCATAGGTGTGGCAAGATGATAGCACAGGTTGGCTAGCTGTATGGCTGAATCTTGGTTGCGTGATTGGAATCGACGTCACGATCGTGCTTTCTGCTGGCAAGGTGCCGGACATAGGGATATCTCCAAAATGACTAGGTCATGTACCTGCACCAAACAGAGATCTAGGATACAAAGGTGAGAATGGAGTAGACACTTGAGTTTCAGCTTGCTTCCCTTTACGCATGGCATCAATAGCATTGAATATCATGGTGTTTGTATGCTCCTGAGCATCCAAACGGTCATTCACTTTCTTCAACATAGTAACCATGTTGGATATTATCTCCAAATTGACAGCTTCCGAATTCATAGATGGATTGCCTTGGGTGCCGGAACTAGGAAGTGGCTGACTTCTCTCACCTTGACTGCCGGACGACGGATTAGTCATTTCTATGCAAATAATCAATGTTTCCCACAGACGGCGCCAAATTGTTTTGGTCAAATTTCAACAATCGTTACTAATGACAAGAAAAATGACTAAAGTGATAAGAATCAAGGTACAATGATTATCGGGTTGAATAGAAATGAACACAAGGTATTTGTTGACTAGGGAAAGTCCTTGAACAACTTGTTCGCCGGCATAAAACCCCGGGAGATTTAGGAACCTGCCTTGACCAAAAGTTTACTAAGTATGTAGATGATTACAGAACTATGAGCGTATTCAAGGGAGCTTAAGCTAGAGTGATCGTGTGTGAATTAACAGTGTTCTATCCCCTTTATACCTCTTTATAACGGCTAATTACAAAGATAAATCTAAGCCTACAATCTCGGAAACACGTTGAGCTTTATTGAGATATTTACGCCACTTCGTTGAGGGAGGAGGAAGTGGTCCGTTGCTTGGATACCTTGGTGAAGAGATGTCGTTGAATCAGTCTTCTATTCTATTGATACGTTCCCTGAAAAGTAGGAATTAACGTAACAATAATACAACCTGCAAGATGATCAAGATGTAGTAGGACAACTCAAGTTGTTAGTACCAAGATGTTATATGCAAGTTGAAAACAAGTTGACTGAAAACGTAGGGTCCAACACTCATTATTTCTCCTAGTTTATTTTTTACATTCACAGTACCTTCTTCATTCATTCTTTTTTTTCTTATTATATTAGTATTTCTTAATCTCTGTATCGTAGGAGAAAATCTATATCATTATATTAGTATTTATTAATCTCCTTATTGAAGAAAAAATTTTAAATCGATTGGGATGGAGGGAGTATAAGTATCCTCTAAAATGAGTGTCGTCATCATCATAAGAGAGCAGTAAAAAAATTATCTAAAACATGAAAGTGAAATTCCCAAATCAGACCCCTATCCCGATCTTTTTCCCTCACACGCACACCCGCATCACCGGTCGATCCGCCAAATCCGGCTCCCTTGCGGTAGCTGTGTTCGGCGATTCTCTTGTGCCCCACACCATCACAAACCTCCCTTCTCCGAGTGTCGTAGCCTTACAAAATCAACTCCTACCATCGCCTTCGTTGCCTTCTGAAGCCGCCGCCTCCAATTGCACTGTCGTCTACCCTTTTTCGCCAATCCACCATTTTTTTCTCAAAAATGCAGAAATAGTCAAGAAATTCCAGATCCGTGATTATGGCTATACAATAAAAAGGGTAGGTTTTCAGATATGGTGTTTATTTTATTTTTGTGTTCGATTTTGGTTTCAATTTAAGATTTGATTCAAAAAATGCTCCATACCAAACCTTTTGAGATTTCTCACCTCCGAATGCCCAGTAATTTTGAATGCCCAGTAATTTTTGCAAACTCAGAATATGCATATGAAAAATAAAACCAAATCTATATATTCCCTCCATCCCAACAATTGCTTCTCATTTTTTGTCAAGCACGCAAATTAAGAAAATGGAGGAAAAAAAATATTGTGAGTGTAATTTAAAAATAGGAGAGAGAATGAGTGGAAAGAATAGTAAATTATAATGGTGTTGTGAGTATTAAAATAATGTAGGAGAGAGAATGAGTGGAGGGAATAGTAAAGATTCCTTTGCCAAAAAAGGAAAGTGGAAGCTATTAACGGGACACCCAAAATGGCAAAATGGGAAGCTACTATTGGGACGGAGGGAGTATGGAGTATTAAAGTTGGTGAGGATGCCTATGGATTTGACATGTGAATATGTTTTGATAGAAGCTTGATTATGAAGAAGCCACCTCATTAATATCTCAAAATTTATATGACTTTTGATATTCTCCTTATTAGCTAATATTATTAATTAATAATAATAGTTATTATATAAGTGAACTATTACTATTAATAGTATTAGTTAACTATAATAGTTACTATATAAGTTAATTTATACTATTAATTGTATTAGTTAACTATAATAGTTACTATATATGTTAACTATTAGTGTCTATTACTATTAATAGTATTAAGTAGCTTATATAATACTATTATAGTTAACTAATACAATTGATATTATTAGTTAGCTTATATAATAACTATTATAGTTAACTATTAATATTAATAGTATTAGCTAACTATAATAGTTATTATATAAGTTAACTAATAATATTAATTGTATTAGTTAACTATAATAGTTAATATATATGTTAATTATTACTATTAATAGTATTAGTTAATCATAATAGTTAATATACTATGGACTTTTCTATTGTGTGTCCATGGGCACATGATAAGGATTAAAGATTCTCTTGTAATGTGTATTAAATTAATGCTTGATACATATTACAAGAAAATCTTTTAAAGATTCTCTTGTAATGTGTGTCAAATTAATATTTGACACATATTACAAGAGAATCTTTAAAAAATTTATTCAAAGATTCTCTTGTAATGTGTGTCAAGTATTAATTTGACACACATTACAAGAGAATCTTTAACCCTTATCATGTGTCCATGGGCACACAATAGAAAAGTCCATATACTATTACTATTAATATTATAAATTAATCATAATAATTAATACTCCCTCCGTCCCATAGAGCTTTACTCTTTTACTGTTGAGAACGGAAAATAAGAAATAATGTTATTAAAGTAGGTGTTGTGAGTGAGAGGAGAGAGAATGAGTGGAGAGAATAGTAAATTTGAAAAGTGTTGTGAGTATGACAAGTGGGTCCCATGAATAAAGAAGTATTAAAAAAATTTCTTTTTAGGAAAGTGGGACTTTAAAGTGGGACGCCCAAAATAGTAAAAGGGGTAATGTTTTATGGGACGGAGGGATTATATATATATATGTTAACATTACTATTAATAGTATTATTAATCATAATAACTACTATATAGGTTAACTATCACTATTACTATTATTAGTTAATTATAATAGTTACTATATAGATTAACAATTACTATTGGTACTATTATTAGTTAATTATAATAGTGACTATATATGTTAACTATTATTATTAATAGTATTAGTTAATCATAATAATAACTATTATTAGTAAATATTATCATTTAGTTTATTATAAGCTAATATTATTAGTTCAATATAACAATTACTATATTGGTGACTCTTAAACTTACTATTTAAGAAGTAGATATCATTATAGTAAAATATAATTAGAAATATTAATTTTTAATATATTAGAATATCTTAGATAATGCTTCAATATTAGTTACTAATATACTCCGTATTTGATAAATATTAGATGTTAAACTTACTATATTAGATCAATATTCTCATATAAATTTCTATTTAAGATGATGATTACTATATTAGTTAACCATAGCTAGAAAAAATATTTTTTTAAAACATAATAAAAATATTATTCTACTAATACATTAAATGTAAATAATTGTTTTCGCTAATTATATTTACTAATCATAATATGTATATGTATGTAGTATAAAATCATTAATATCAAAGATATCTAATATTATTAATTCAATCATCTATAAAATTAGAAGTTAACTAATAACAACTATAATTCATTGTTATTATTCAAATTTCAATTGTCATAATAAGTAAAAACTACTCCCTCTGTCCCAGAAAATGCTTCACCTTTTACCCAAAATGGCGTCCCGTTTGAAGCTTCACCTTTCCTAAAATGAAAATGTTTTATTAATATTCTATTATACTCACTCACTATTTTCTCCACTCGTTCTCTCTCCTAATTCACTATTACACTCACAACACTTTTTAAATTTACTATTTTCTCCACTAATTCTCTCCTATTTTCAAATTACACTCGCAACATTTTTTCTTCCCACCTATTTTCTTAATTTGCGTGCCGGGCCAAAAATGGTGAACCATTTCCTGGGACGGAGGGAGTATATACAACAAAAGTTACAGTAAAAAAATTCTCCTGAATTTATAAATTTAAATATTTTGATTGATATAAAATAGATTTAAATCACCAAAAAAATAATATGCTACTTTATCAAATAAAACATAAAATTATTAGCAAAATAAAAAAAATTGACAAATTAATTTTTCGTACGGAACACGGGCTACCCACTAGTATTAGTAACAGTTAAGAAAGAAAACTGAATAATTATAAACTGTTAAAACAGAAACGGAAAAGAAAGAGAGAATCGGCTCAGGCCCAAGTATCTGAATATTTCGGAAACCAGCCACAATTCAAGGCAAAAATGATCCAAGGCGTTACTACGAAACCAAAGGCAGCAATACAGTCCCAAAACCGCCAAGATACTGCACTCCAACTATTAAAGCCACACCTGGCGGCAGCACAAAGAATGTACAACCCTCCGGACAGCCAACCTCAAAGCCACAACCCACACTCTCTCTTATGCCTCGCCAAATACCACATACACACCGACCGATCAAATCAATCTTAGCTTTGAGGGAGAGACGACCTTAGAAATCAGAATTGGGAATCAAGAATTCACCCAAGAAAGCAACCCACGAAAACTAATTCACTGTCAAAAACTCTCTCACTCTCTCTCTATTTACCCGAAAGGGAAAAAATCCCAAAATGTGTGAAAACCCGTGTGTTGTTCTTGATGGCTGCAAAGGGAGGGTGTGTGGGTTTAAATAGGGGCTGATTGAAGAGATAAGAAGAAGAAGAAGATCAGATAAACACTTACCCGATCGACCGCATCAACCGCGAAGGAGGAGGAACGATGCGGCGAAATCGCCGCAGATGGGAACCGAAGAGTGATCGCAAACAAGACTTGGAAGAGACCAAGTCACGGTCAAACTAATATCTCAAAAGAAGGCGCTGGAAACAAAGGGTTGCTGGCCAAAAAAATATTTGGGCTACTTAATTATTTTGATGGGTTGCATATGTTTTGGGCCAAAGCCCACACAAATATGACAACATTCTTCACCTTGGATCAAGTGCCGGTTCATGACACCAGTGCAATTCACGATGCACTCATAGGATACATTTACGGGCATATTTATCATCGCCTTAGCCTTCGGCACTTGATCCAACACAAAGTTAGAACAAAGTACGAAAGGCAAAAATCTAGTTTATTCCTATCACATAGAAAGGAACGAAACTAGACAACCCAACTTCACACAAAGTAAAGAAGAGGATTTTTGGGACAAACAAACACAAGCATCAACATGAAGTGTCAAAATTCAAAATTTTCAAACAATTCAAAATTTTGAAACAGGTAAACACTTAGTTCCCATATCAGCAGGATTAAAATTAGTGTCAATTTTTTCAAGATAAATAACATTTTTAGCAATCACATCACGAATGAAATGAAACATCTATATGCTTAGTTCTATCATGAAAAACAGGATTCTTACCCAATTGAATGCCAGATTTACTATCAGAAAATACTACCACATTATCATTTAGAAAACCAATTTCAGAAAGTAAACCCTTAAGCCATATGACCTCTTTTATAGCCTCGGTCATAGCCACATATTCGTGATTCTGCAAAAGTAGACAAAGTCACAATTGGTCAGAATCGAGATTTCCAACTAATACAAGAGCCACATAAGGTAAACACATATGAAGTGGTAGATTTTCTATTGTCCCTATCATTAGCATAATTAGAATCAACATAACCAACTAATTTTATACCTTCATCACACTTAGTGAATTTCAAACCATAACTTACCGAATGCTTTAAGTACCTCAACAACCATTTAAGCACTTGCCAATGGGGCAAACCAAGATTTGACATATAACGGCTTAAACACGAAATAGCATAGCAATATCAGGACGGGTACTAACCATTAAGTACATAACATAACCAATAGCATTCGAGTAAGGTATATTTTTCATTTGGTCTAGCTCCAAGTCATTTTTGAGACACTGCTCTTTACTAAGCACAAAATGTGAAGCCAGAGGGGTATTCACAGATTTAGCATCTTTCATAGAGAATTTACTTAAAATCTTTTCAACATATGAACTTTGATTCAAGTAAATAACATATAATTCACGGTCTCTGATTATATTCATGCCAAGTTTCTTACTAGCATCACCGAGATATTTCATGTCAAATTTAGCACTCAAGCAATTTTTAACATTCTCTACGGATTTAGAACAAGGACTAATAAGAAGCATGTCATCAATATATATAAGCAAGAAAACAGGCATACTCGTATCATTCTTGAAATATAAACAATGATCATAAGCACTCCGCTGAAATTTTAAATTTAGCATGCATTTATCAAATTTCAAGTTCCACATACGAGGAGACT
Source organism: Adenophora triphylla var. japonica (assembly GCA_022495995.1). Taxonomy (NCBI): domain Eukaryota; kingdom Viridiplantae; phylum Streptophyta; class Magnoliopsida; order Asterales; family Campanulaceae; genus Adenophora; species Adenophora triphylla. Next base: position 38,752 of record JAFEMH010007865.1, read on the forward strand.
GTTTAAGCCCATATAACGACTTTTTAAGCAAACACACATAATCAGGACAAGTATTATCAATATAACCCTCAGACTGCTTCATATAAATCTTTTCATCAAGATCTCCATGCAAAAAAGCAGTTTTAACATCCATTTGTTTCATTTCCCAATTAAAATGAGCTACCAAAGCAAGCATAATCCTAAACATTGTGAATTTAACAACAGGAGCAAATATTTCAGTGTAATCCATACATTCTTTCTGAGTAAAACCTTTTGCTACAAGTCTAGCTTTAAATCTAACATAGTCGGATTCATTCTTAACTTTATAGAGCCACTTACAAGAAACAATAGAACAGTTTTTCGATCTAGGTACTAAAGTCCAAGTATCATTAACATGCAAAGAATTCATTTCATCATTCATAGCATTAATCCACTCATTCTTATTAGCAGAATTTAAAGCTTCATTATAGGTTTTGGGCTCAGTATTATCAATAGATTCAAACACACTAAACACAAATGAAGTCATATCAAAATCATGAAAATGGATGGGTTGCCTAGATATGTGTCTAGGTCTATCACGACTAAGTTGATAGTCATTCAAAACAGGCAACTCATTATCATTATTTTCCATATCTTCATTTTCAACATCAATATTTTGCTCATTCACATCAATAGGATTATCAACAGGAGGAATCACATCAGGTTGTGTAACAGGCTCATTAACTATAGCAGGAATAGACACATAAGAGTGCTCCACCGTATTTGGAGCAGGGGGGAGACACATTATTCAAGCAAGGAAACTCAGTTTCATTAAACACAACATCACGACTAATGATCACTTTGAAACCCGGTTCCTCCCTTACCCATAATCTATACCCCTTGACACCCTCCGGGTATCCCAAGAAAATACACCTCACATTCCGAGGTTCAAGTTTATCATTTTTCTTATGGGCATACGCAACACAACCAAAAATCCTCAAATTAGAATAATTAACAGGTTTTTCAGAAAAAACAGCTTCAGGACATCTACCATTTAAAGGGACAGAGGGAGACCTATTTATAAGATAGGCGGCAGTCATCACTGCCTCACCCCAAAAACGTTTAGACAAACCAGAAGTAGCAAGCATGGTTCTAACTCTTTCCAATAGAGTTCTATTCATACGTTCAGCAACACCATTTTGTTGCGGTATATAAGGCACGATTTTATGCCTTTTGATTCCATTCTCTAAGCAAAAAGTTATCAAACTCATGATTGCAAAATTCAAGTCCATTATCACCCTAAGCACTTTAATTTTTCTACCTGTTTGATTTTCAATCATGACTTTCCAATTTTTGAAATTATCAAAAATATCAGATTTATTTTTCATTAAAAACACCTATGTTTTTCTGGAAAAGTCATCAATTATAGATAAAAATATATATATTTCCACCTTGAGTGGTCTCACTAGCAGGACCCCATACATCAGCATGTAAATACTCAAGAATTACTTTAGTCGAACAATGATTGGGATTAGGGGGATTGGGAAAAGATACTCTATGTTGCTTACCCATCACACAAGAGTCACATAAAGGCATACCAGAAATTTTATCTTTATCAAAAACACCATTTTTATTCAAAATTTTCAAACCTTTATTACTCATGTGTCCAAGTCTTTTATGCCACAAATCTGTTTTATCAACTTTAACAACATTAGCATAATCAGTCATTGGTTCAGCAGTGCAAACATACAAGTTTCTAATCTTTTCAGCTTTAAAAATCACAAGAGATCCCATTAAGATTTTCATGCACCCATTACCCCATTTTCCTTCTAACCCATCATTTTCTAAAGATGCACAAGACATGAGATTGTTAGCTAAATCAGGCACATGACGCACATCTTTCAACGTTAAGCAAGAACCAGACTCAAACTTGAGACAAACGTCTCCAATACCAGCAATTTGACACTTTTTATCATTAGCTAAAGAAACAGGGCCACTTTTCATATCACTATAAGTATGAAACATGTTTTTATCAGGTGTCATGTGAAACATGCATGCAGAATCTAACAACCATTCATTTTTCACATAATTCACCACAGTTTCAGTAACCATAAAAACAGAAGGCTCATTTTCACCGGAAGCAAAATTACAGTCAATTTGCAAGTCTTGATTCTTCTTTTTTGGGATTAGGACACTCTTTACGAAAATGTCCCGTCTCACCACAATTGTAACATTTTCTGTTACTTTTACCAGTCCTAGACTTACTTCTTTTCCTCTCATTATTTTTACTGAATTCTGTCTTGTCATGTTGCTTATTCTGATTATTATTCCTTTGAGTAGGTCGTCCTCTCACCACATTAACCTCACCAACATTAGATTATTTACTCTTATTAACTCTTAACTCCAACTCTTTACTTTTTATCCCGTTAATCACAGTATCAAGTACAATTTCAGTCATACCATACTTATCGCAGATCTAACATCAGCATAAGAGTCAGGTATAACATTCAAGAGCACAATAGGAGTATATTCATCAATATTCTTATCACCGGTTTGCTTAATGTCTTGCACAAGTTTAGTAAACCGATCAATGTTATCATCCATGTCTTTGTTTAAGTCCAATTTATACTGAAGTCTTTGTTTAAGTCCAATTTATACTGAAAAAACTTTTCAAGCAAATACATCTTACTAGGTAATGATGTTTCAACCTATACTTCTTCCAATTTATCCCAAAGAGCTTTAGCATTATCATGTTTACCAACTTTTCTAATAACAGCAACAGATAAATTCAAAATAATCGAAGAATAAGCACTTTCATCCATTTCAAGTCTTACTGCTTGATTATCCGATTCAACATATTGTTCAGTTATAGCCTTGAAAACCTTTTCTTTAATTAAAATGCCTTTCATTTTTTGTTGCCAAATTGAAAAATCACCTTTGCCATTGAATGGCTCCTTCATATAAACATTAGCAGCCATAACAAATAATGAATTTCTAATTCCAAAAAAACAGATAAGGTATCTAATAAAGCAAGTATCAAAGCACTCAACAAACCACAGCTGAATAACAAACAAAACGAGTTTATTTTCCTTACCCAAGAAACCTTTTACTAGGTTTCTTATTTTACCGTTCACCGTTCGCAAAAGTACAACCAGGTGTAGAACCGGGCTCTGATACCACTGTTGAGATTTCTCACCTCCGAATGCCCAATAATTTTTGCAAACTCAGAATATGCATATGAAAAATAAAACCAAATATAAGTAACAGTTAAGAAAGAAAACTGAATAATTATAAACTGTTAAAATAGAAACGGAAAAGAAAGAGAGAATCGGCTCAGGCCCAAGTATCCGAATATTCCGAAAACCAGCCACAATCCAAGGCAAAATGATCCAAGGAGTTGCTACGGAACCAAAGGCAGCAATACAGTCCCAAAACCGCCAAGACGTAATGACCCAACTATTAAGTAGCCAAAGACCAAAGAATGCAGACACAAAGAATAGACAACCCTCCGGACAGCCAATCTCAAAGCCACAACCCACACTCTCTCTTATGTCTCGCCAAACAACACACACACACCGACCGATCAAATCAATCTTAGCTTTGAGGGAGAGACGACCTTAGAAATCAGAATAGGGAAGCAAGAATTCACCCAAGAAAGCAACCCACGAAAACTAATTCACTGCCAAAAACTCTCTCACTCTCTCTCTATTTACCCGAAAGGGAAAAAAACCCAAAATGTGTGAAAACCCGTGTGTTGTTCTTGATGGCTGCAAAGGGAGGGTGTGGGGGTTTAAATAGGGGCTGATTGAAGAGATAAGAAGAAGAAGAAGATCAGATAAACACTTACCCGATCGACCGCATCAACCGCGAAGGAGGAGGAACGATGCGGCGAAATCGTCGCAGATGGGAACCGAAGAGTGATCGCAAACAAGACTTGGAAGAGACCAAGTCACGGTCAAACTAATATCTCAAAAGAAGGCGCTGGAAACAAAGGGCTGCTGGCCAAAAAAATATTTGGGCTACTTAATTATTTTGATGGGCTGCATATGTTTTGGGCCAAAGCCCACACAAATATAACAACAAAACCCAAAGGGCTTCAACAGTGGACATAGAATGGGAGAGGTAAGCTCTATAAAGTCAGTAGTGATGAACGTGTTTCTACCCATTCAAATTATATACTTTAGATCTATTTAATGATCAAACTTGAATGTTTTAATGATTTTTTGAAATATTTATTAGTGAGGGAATCAAAGGAAAATGTAGTGGATTATGGTTTTAAAGAGTGTAAAAAGAAATGATAAAGAGCAAAGCGGCAAAGGAGGAGGAAGAAATGAAAATAACAGAAGGACATGAAGGATTTGACCTTGTACAATTACTACCAATGGATGATACTCGTCGAGAGCTTTCCAACGATATTTGGCATGTCTCAATCATAGTCCGTACGAAGAAGTTATGACCTACAGAAGTTTGGCCAGAAAATTACAAGTCAACGAATCACGAGAAGCGCACAAATCCCAAGTGCGGCCCAAATTCCAGAAACCGTGTTTCGCTACTGCCATGAGGGGCACCCCCTATAGGGGGCGGCCGCATCTTCCTTCTCCGGCAGCTAATTAAGTGGGAGATTTTCTGCATCATGTTTTTGGCACCGTTGTCGAGGACTTGTTGTGATTAAACAATTTAGTTTAAAGTAGTGTATGTTTGGTTGTCGTTCTTTGAATTTTACCTTGGATCCATTGAAGGAGGACATTAATAGTCTGAATAAAGGTAGAAAAACTAAGCTTCTAGAGAAAGCATTGGCAACACCCGCTTAAACTATGAAGGAATTTTGTTGTCCTAAAGTGGATGTTTTTCATATCATGCATTGTGTTGTCCGAATCAATAAAGAATTTAGAGGTAAATGTTCAATATTTCAATATGTTGCCAAATTATCAGGGCCTACCGTCTGAAGACCCTTTGACTTTCTTGCGTGAGTACATGATGATTGTGTCTCACTTCCCAAGTAAAGAATGTGTGAAAGATGAGCAGATTAGATTAAAATGCTTCCTCTACACTCTGAAAGTGCGGTAACGACTTGATTTATAGTGTTAACACCTAGGAGCATTAGTACGTGGGCTCAATTACATGATGTATTTTTACAAAAATATTATCCTCATCCCACGTTGGCTAACATGAGGCAAAAGATAATAGAATTTGCCCAAGAATTAGGTGAACTTTTTCATGAAGCATGAGATAGATTTAAGATAATGCTAGTTCAATGCCCCCATCATAATTTCTTTTTGCCCTTGCTAAATCAAAATTTTTATGATGGCTTGAATCCTGTTAATCAAGTCATGGCTAGAGCTGTCAAAATCGAGCCCGGTCCATAGGTCCGGTCTAGCCCACCAGATTTTTAAGGGCCTGGGCCTCAAATTAGAAGGCCCAAAAAACCCGGCCATCTTTGGCCCGAACCGATAGGCCCGTGGACTCATGCGGCCCGAACATGAAAAGCCCGAAAAAGTCTGGCCCGACCCAACCAAACAACACATAAGTAATCATTTTCAATTTATGATGACTGAAAGAGCATGTACTTGCATAATTTTGTCTCTCATGCATCTACAAACCTTTTCAATTAAAGTCTCCTACACATTTCATTTACTTTTGAATGACTCCGCCTTAAATAATTGCTGCTACTGGTAAATAAATATACAAGGCGACACCCGATTTCCTTCGATGATTTTCTTATTTTTAGCCAATCCCGACTCTGCAGAGCTGGGGAATCAAAAGAAGTTGCAAAAGAGAAGAAAAAAGCTCAACTGGGTCTGATCAAAGATGAGTTACACACCACCTTTCCCTACAATGGGTTGTTTTCCCTTTTTTTTTTCCACTTTCAAAGATGAGTTGCACACATTTCACAGCTTCTCTTCTTCTCTTCTGGGTATGTTTCAATTTTCCCACTTTAAAAAATACACACACACTCTATTTCTTTGCATATTGAGTGCTTATGGTGTTTTGCCTGCTGAAATGTTGAATTAGTTTGTAATTATTTGCTGCAAGATTCAATCTTTAGTTTAAGCCATAAGTAATCACCAATAAGTGTATTTGTATAAGCTAATAGTATGTCATTTTTTTCGTTGCTAATCATAGGCCCATGGGCCCGATGTTCACATGAGCCGAACTTGACTTTTACTAGGCTCACTAATGTTTAGGTCCGGCCCGGCACGGCCCGTTTGACAACACTAGTCATGGCAGATAATGCAGTGGGGGCCACATTAAGAGTCAACCCCTCAAAAGACTCAAGATTTATTTGAGATGTTGGGTGCTAATTTCCAACAAAAGAGTACTAGGGGTAAGGCTAGAAACATACCTGAGTTGGAAGCTATTGAAAATTCAGCTAAATAACACGTCTTGAAACTTATATCTACGTTACTCTTTAAGAAGAATGGTTCAATAAAAAGTAAAATATCAAAATTTTATTTTAATCTTTTCATGGAGTTTTAATTAAAATATAAATTATCAATAATAAACTCAAAAAATGTATTAAAAAAGTGGATAAAAAAGATTTCAAGCCTATTTTTTTTTTACAAAAATTACATTATAACTATTAGCTAAAAAAAAACACTTAGTTTGAAGAAATTAATGAAGAAAAAGAAAAAAAGTTTTATAAAAACAAAGAATAACTTAAAAAATAAAAATTTCAATAAAATATATATCATTTATATTAATTTAATAATATTAATGATTCCTAAACATACTCAATAACTATTTTCATTTAAAAGACTTATTTAAGAAAAAATGAATAAAAATATCTAAATATCATTGTTATACATAATTAATAACCAGTTAAAAAAAAACTTAATTAGTTACACATATATGTTATTTTTTTAAAACAAAAAAAAAACATGTATGTCTAACTACTTAAGTTTTTTTTTTCTAAAAGCCTAAAAATACTATTTGATTGACTTTAACCAAAAATTTATAAAAAAACAATTATTTTTATTTTATTTTAAGAATAAAATATCTTTTATATTTCTTAAAACCTAAAAATTCTAATATTATAAAATTTGTATCCCAAATAGAATTTTAGAATTTATATTAAGTCAAAAATATCATTGTATTAAATGAAAAGATTCCATGTCCAAAATAATTGTTATTTTTGGAGTTTTCATAAGTCTTTTTAAAAAAGACAATTATTAATATTACAAACATTTTAAAATAAATTACTTTTTTTATCCCAAGATAAATTATCCTTTTTTGTTCCAAAATATGTTTCTAAATATATTTTTACCATTTTTTTTCATATTTCGTTTTTACTTGCCAAACTAAGAGTTTGCAAAGCAATAATATTTATAAATTTGTAAAAAAAAAGGGTTTATGTATGAATTTTTTCTCAAATAATTCTTTTTTACTTTTTTATTTACCAAAATGACTCACTGTTCAAACTATTGCCCAGAATGTCCATTTTTTTGAAACTCGCTACACCGTGTAGCGAGTTTTACTTGGGTCTGGTCAAAACTCGCTATACCGTGTAGCGAGTTTAGGGTAATTAAGTTTTGCCGTTTGGAAATTAATTAGGGCATTTAATTAACCTAAACTCGCTACACCGTGTAGCGAGTTTGGCCAGACCTAATTAAACTCGCTACACGGTGTAGCGAGTTTGAAATCCCCCTTTTTTCTTATTTTATTTAATTCTTCTCTTCTCTTCCTTCTTTCTTTCTATATATATATATATTATATATATATATATATTTAGGGCATTTAATTAACCTAAACTCGCTACACCGTGCAAATGTAGCTCTGGCCGTATCTAATTAAACTCGCTACACGGTGTAGCGAGTTTGAAATCCCCCTTTTTCTTATTTTATTTAATTCTTCTCTTCTCTTCCTTCTTTCTTTCTATATATATATATATATATATATATATATATATATATATATATATGTATATATATATATATATATATATATATATATATATATATATATTATTTATATATATATAAAATAATAAATTAGAAAGAGGAAGTCCCCTTAAAAGTCCCCTCGAGTACAGAATCGATACAAACAATAAAATATCGTCTACTCATTTTGTGAACAAGATTTTGTGACCTTCTTTTGTGTCCCTAACATATATCTATATAGGAGTATATATAAAGGTTGAAGTGAATAAAACACTTCAACAAGCCTATTTTCCCTCGAAAACATGAATGGTTTTATAATATTGATTTTGCTTCAAATCAACTAATTATGAAAACAATTAATTATCTTTAAATTAACCTAATTACCATTTTTCCTCTCCTATTAATTAAATGCAAATAAAATATTATTTTTTTCTCTTAATCACTATACATAAACGAATTTTTTCTCAAATAATCCTTTTTTACTTTTTTATTTATCAAAATGACTTACTGTTCAAACTATTGCCCAGAATGTCCATTTTTTTGAAAATCGCTACACCGTGTAGAGAGTTTGATTAGGGTTTTTCAAAACTCGCTACACCGTGTAGCGAGTTTGGCCAGACCTAATTAAACTCGCTACACGGTGTAGCGAGTTTGAAATCCCCCTTTTTTCTTATTTTATTTAATTCTTCTCTTCTCTTCCTTCTTTCTTTCTTTCTATATATATATTATATATATATATATATATATATATATATATATATATATATATATATATATATATATATATATATATATATATATATATATATATATATTATATATATATATAAAATAATAAATTAGAAAGAGGAAGTCCCCTTAAAAAATATTGTATTTAATTTTTCAACTTTTTTTTTTGGAAAAATTCAATTAACCTTACCACTAAATAATATATATATATAATATATAGATATACTCCCTCCGTCCCACTTCACTTGACACTAATTTTCATTTTGGGTCGTCCCACTTCACTTGGCACTGTCCAAAATGGAAAAGAATATTCACTATTTCCTCCACTCATTCTCTCTCCTACTTCACTTTTACACTCACAACATTCTCTCTCCTAACTATTCCTCCCACTCATTCTCTCTCCTATTTAATTCTTCATACTCACAACATTTAACTTTTTCTCTTTCTTACATCACGTTTCCTAAATTCCTACACCCAAAAAGTTGGTGCCAAGTAAAGTGGGACGGAGGGAGTATATAGAAAGAAAGATTCAATTAACCTTTCTAATTTATTATTTTATATATATATAAATAATATATATATATATATATATATATATATAGAAAGAAAGAAAGAAGGAAGAGAAGAGAAGAATTAAATAAAATAAGAAAAAAGGGGGATTCCAAACTCGCTACACCGTGTAGCGAGTTTATTTAGGTCTGGCCAAACTCGCTACACGGTGTAGCGAGTTTAGGTTAATTAAATGTCCTAATTAATTTCCAACCCTAAACTCGCTACACGGTGTAGCGAGTTTTGAAAAACCCTAATCAAACTCGCTACACGGTGTAGCGATTTTCAAAAAAATGAACATTCTGGGCAATAGTTTGAACAGTAAGTCATTTTGATAAATAAAAAAGTAAAAAAGGATTATTTGAGAAAAAATTCGTTTATGTATAGTGATTAAGAGAAAAAAATAATATTTTATTTGCATTTAATTAATAGGAGAGGAAAAATGGTAATTAGGTTAATTTAAAGATAATTAATTGTTTTCATAATTAGTTGATTTGAAGCAAAATCAATATTATAAAACCATTCATGTGTTTCGAGGGAAAATAGGCTTGTTGAAGTGTTTTATTCACTTCAACCTTTATATATACTCCTATATAGATACTCCCTCCGTCCCACCCGAATTTGGACAAATTTCCTTTTTGGGCGTCCCATCCGAATTTGGACGGCCCAAAATGGAAACCTTAAATCACTATTCTCTCCACTCATTCTCTCTCCTACATTATTTTAATACTCACAACACCATTATAATTTACTATTCCCTCCACTCATTCTCTCTCCTATTTTTAAATTACACTCACAACATTTACCTTTTCCTTAATCTCCGTGTAAAGTAACTTTGTCCAAATTCGGGTGGGACGGAGGGAGTATATGTTAGGGACACAAAAGAAGGTCACAAAATCTTGTTCACAAAATGAGTAGACGATATTTTATTGTTTGTATCGATTCTGTACTCGAGGGCGAGCCTTGGCGCAACGGTTAAGTTGCTCCTTTGGTGACCATAAGGTCACGGGTTCGAACCTTGGCGAACAACCTCTTGGCAATTGTCAGGGGAAGGCTCTAGCAAATGGTTCCCTCTCCCAACCCCCGCTTGGCGGGAAGCGCTTGGCGCACCGGGGTTTGCCCTTGCCCTTTTATCGATTTTGTACTCACCACACTCTAATTAAAAATACAAATAAAATCGTTACATCTAGAACTTTGTGAGTAAGGTTTTATAATTTTTTGTGCCTCTAGTATTACTCATCATGAAAATAAAGTTTTTAAATTACACCAATAATTAAATGTAAGAGGGGTTTTAATTTATTTGCAACTGTTTCTCGTTGTATGAATAAATTAAAATGTTTTTTTCTTTCCTTACAAAGAAGCCCAATTGTACCCATTAAAGGGTTTTATCGGCCCATAGAGTGGACTATCGAAATATAAATGATAACTTATTATTTGACTGTTTTTTTAACAAATAATTTATTTGATCATTCAAATTCAAACATTTTAAAAACATATTTTTATTTTATTATTAATGATTGAACGGTAAACCGAGTACGGTCATGGGCTATAAAACTGGCAAAGCCCAATGGGTCAAGCCCAATGAAAAATATATACAAGTCCCAAATACGACATACTGAATGGGCTTCCCTAGCTATGCTCGTCTTTTCTTCTCGTCAAAGCCCACTATGTCGACCTGGACATAGCAGAGTGATCTTATGAGTAATGTTGAAATAATGATATAGGTCGACCTGGGCATATACATATGCCGACCAAGGCACATACAGATGTCGGCCGGCGCTTATCAGACTCCTATTATGACAAGGGGAATGGGCTTCCCTACCCTTGGTCACCTCTCTTGCCCGACATATCCATATACCGACCAGCACTCTATGCCGATGACCAAGCCTCCTAGGCATACGTACAGATGGCTCTTCTAATCTTATTACAACAAGGACTGTGAGGAATTAGGATCCGAGTAGGATTTGACTCCTTATCTCACCTAACTTCCTATTCAAGACAGGATTCTATATCCTACACATATATATACAAGCCATAATTCACATAATTCTGGTACACGCACCTTTGACTCTAAACTATTGTCAATTGATTTGCTTTCTACAATACAAATACTTACTCTCATGCCAGAGGGCCTTCGCCGGTGAATCCCCGGCTTAGTTTACGTGTTTGTCCATCTTTTTCAGGCTATTCAAACATCCATGATCCAACCTTACCGATGAATTTGGGCTGATCCGACGTCTTTGCCATCATCAGTTTGGTTTCATTATCGGGAAACGATCAAATTAACCTTTGAATAGTCGAAAAATTCTGTTTCGCTCTCCTAATCCTAATGGAAGATGGACATAGTACTAGCATAACACCTGATCAGATAACCCTCTTGCGGAGGAGACTCATGGCAACGCCGAGACTATTATCCCTCTTGCCAATGGGGGACTGCCACCTCCTCCACCCCTGAATGATGGGCAGTCACCACTAGGTATGACCTTGCGTTCGAGTGGACAGCCAATAACAGAAATTCCCTTGAATCCTCCCCGTCGTCGTCGACGAGGATGACCAGCTACTAGTCAGACGGGGAGAAATGCCGCCCAGGGAGGCATAGGAACATCCCCACCACAGATTGATTGCAGAACTCTTCTACGCCGCCAGATGGACACTCTGCAACGCATTTACCAAACACAAAATGTCTTGATACAGTTAGACTCGGATCATTCACTGGCTGAATTTATAAGACTCACCAGAATGGAAAATTCCCTTGGAGGGGAGAGTCACTTTGATAGGCGTGGTAGTCGGGGGGACAGAGAAACTCTTCTCCTTGGCAAAAATCTCCCACATCGCGACACTGCTAGTAGATCCAAGCAAATTCCCGTCCAGGATGTTTATCCTCGTCACAGAGCTCCTGGACACGGGAATGCCCGAGATAGAGATTGAGAAACCAGTTGAATAATCAAAGGGACCGAGAGGTTAACTCGGCTGACTTGAGAACAAGGTTCAGTCACGCTAGGCAATTTTAGGAAATAACGAGAAGTACAAGGCATAATTAATTTCGTAAAATAAATTATTTTATTACAAGAAATATACTAATGATTTACATTTCGATAACGGTTTAAGGTAATAACCAGAAGTATTATGCATAATTTCATTTCATAAATTTACTCGTAAAATTAATCCACCGAAACGTAAATTAATCGTTATACTTTCGTAAATGTAATTTGACTAGTACAATGAATCCTTATTCGCGTAAAATAAATTAACGCGTAAATAACAATTTACGAAATAAATTATGCATAAGACTTCTCGTAAAATTGTAAGAGATATTTAAGAATAACTAACGAGTAAATAAAGATTTTAGGTAATAACGAGAAGTGTTAGGCATAATTTATTGTGAAAATCTCTTGTAAAACGTGTTCTACGCTCGTCTGAGCGTAGAACGTGTTTTTAAATTGGCGCGGTGGCATTTTTGTAAATAAATAAAACTTTTCAAAATGTGCGGTGGCATTTTTGTAAATAATTGAAACTTACCTGGCACTTTTTGATACTGCAGAAGGCACTTCTGAATACTACAAGATAGGGATGGCCAAAGCGGTTTCGGGTCCGGTTCCGGTTCGAAAACCGCTGGTTCCGGTTTGGCAAAAGGGTGACCCTTAACCGGCCCGGCCTAATCACGGTTCCGGTTACTCCAGTTTCGGTTTTCTCCCCGGTTTGCTCCGGTTTCGAGCTTTTTCGATCCGGTTCCGATCCGATTTTGGTCAATAATAAATAAAGAAGCTAAAAATTATTGAAAAACAAGGAATTTTCGTCCGGTTCACGGTTCCGGTTCCGGTTCGGTTCACCATTTATGTGACCCTTAACCAACCCTTATTCAAACCGGTTCCGGTTACCCCGGTTCCGGTTTTCGTGGCGGTTCATGGCGATTTCGGGCTTTTTCATTTCGGTCCGATTTTCCGGTTCCGATCCGATTCCTGTCCGGTTTGACCATCCCTACTACAAGAGGCATATTTTAACACTACAACAGGCATGTGTTTTTTGATACTGTAGAAGGCACTTATGAATACTACAAGAGGCATATTTTAACACTACAACAGGCATGTGTTTTTTAATTCACTTGACATTTTTCAATATTACAACAGATATTTTTCAATACTACAAGAGGCACTTTTTAATACTATAACAAACACTTTTTAACACTACAACATACACTATTTTTCAACAATATCACCGCTTTATTTAACATTACAACCGATTTAAATATGTTTATTAGTGTCATAATAGACCAGGCACTTTGTTTATATTGCAACAAGCACTTTATTGTACTAGAAAAAGACACTTTCACAAAACAGGTTCTAGGATAGCTTATCCTAGAACTAGTTTCACACAAGAACAACTCTAATTTATTTAGTAAGGATTTATTGTACGAGTCAATTTTGATTATGAAAGTATAACGATCAATTTACGTTACTGGGGATTCATTTTACGAGTATGTTTACGAAATAAATTATGCATTATACTTCTCGTTATTTCCTAAAATCCTTATTTACTCGTTAAATATCGTCAAAATCCTTCTCCTCGGCATAAGAGTCTTCCTCGACCTAAGAGTCCTCTTCGGCATAGGATCCCTACTCGTCACACGACTCCTCCCCACCCAGAGATAGATCCCAGGAGGAACATAATCCCTCCTCGTTATTCTAGGCCATTGAATGGCAGAGCACCATCTGGACATGGAGATAATCACCAGTAGTATGAGGAGCAAAGTCGAGTGAATGGACACAGAGAAAAAGAGAGGACCCATCCCAGTTCCCATTATAGATCGGGGATTGATTCAAGGGATATTCTCCTCTTGAAAAAGAAAATTGATGAAATGGAAATGGGAAGGAAGGAGGTCGGGGAGGATGATACTAGTGCCACTCGTCCTTTCTCCAAGCGGATTAATAATCTACCTCCCAATCCAGCTCTCAAGATCCCCAGCTTTGAAATATACGCGGGGACCACAGATGCACGATACCATTTGCAAAGTTTCGAATTCACCTTGGCCCTCCTCACCAAGGCAAATGATATTCTCTACAAGGCTTTTGCGAGTACCTTCTCCGGAACAGCCCTGTCCTGGTTCCGTGAGCAGAAGAAGGGAAGCATAGATAGCTGAAAAATTATGAGGAGTAAGTTCATGTATCACTTTGCAACGGCTGGTAAGAGAAAGAAAAGATTGACGGATCTTGCCAACATTGAGCAAGGTAAAAATGAAACCACTCTAAGTTATTACAACCACCCGTAGTCATGGCCGACTGTGGAGGAAAGCCTAACTGACCGGGAGGTGATAGTTCAACTCCGGACTGAGATCTGGACAATTGATCTATGAGCTCTCTGCTAGGGAGCCTAAATCGAAATCTGATTTGTACTATGTGTCCTACGCCATAGCCATAGCAGAAGAGAAGAGCAAAAGAGATCTGAAAAATCGGAAACAGATGCAACTGGCACCAATCAGGCTTCCAATGAAAGTAATTACAAGGGAAAGAATAGGACTCGGGCTACAGAAAAAAGTCGAGGTCTTCACCCCACTTACTAAACCTATCACGGAGATCATGCAATTGGTAAATCTACCAGATCCCTGACCACTAAGTGATAGGACAAAGCACGTCCGGGACAACTCCAAATATTGCGCCTTCCACAAGGACCACATACATGATACGAAGAATTGCATCTCCGTTAAAAGAATGATCCAAAGATGGGTTGATGAAGGTAAACTTGACCGCTATGTTACACGAAAAGATAACAAGCGAGAAAGATATGACGATGATAGAGAGGAAAGGGAGGACAGACTTCCTAAAGCAATACTAGACGTTATAAAGGAGGAGACAGTCTCCAACAAGAAACTAAAAGATCAAATACATGAGCTCAACAAAGTCTACCAAATTCTCGCCTGGGTCCATAAAGAGAAGCAAGTCATCAGCTTCTCCCCAAATGAGCTAGCAGGGATTCGAGCAGTCCGCAAACAACGATTGGTGATTAAAGGTAGAATTGAAAATTGTGAATAAAAATGACTCCTCATTGCCTCGGGGGCCTCCAGTGACATTTTATATTACTCTACCTTTCAGAAGATGAATCTGAAGGATAGCATGCTTGAGCCATACGCTGGTAGACTGGAAGGTTTCACCAATCACAAGGTTAATGCTATGAGAACCGTTGACTTATAATTACTGGAAGTTGGTGAACACCCGTCCCGAGCGGAGGCCACAGTAACATTCATAGTCATGGATTTAGAAAGTGACTACCATGCCATACTAGACATTCCAAGTCAAGGCAAACTTGGGATGGTCGCCTCCTTCCCCCACCAGCGGGTTAAGTTCCCAACTCAGACAGGAATTGGAAGTGTGAGGGCGACCCCCAAGTAATTCTTGGAACATGTGATGAAGACTAGAAAAACGGATATAAAAATAGAGGTTGACACACCGGAGGAAAACTTGAAAATTTCTAAGTCTGTAAAGACTACCAACACCAGTTCTAGGCTTCACCTGATTTTTGAAGCCGAAGACGAGCATCACATTATGCTAGACATTCACGAAGATGACAGTGAGGACACAGTTCTATCCGTCCCAGACATAGCCCCTCATCTCGTCATCGGATAGAACTCGGGGGCCGACCAAGACTTGAGACAAACGTGGACGAACTAGTGGAAATTGAGGACCTAGACATTAACGGTGACAATGGGAGAAGATTTAGAGAAATAATCATTGAGACTTTACAATTTCGGGACGGTCCAGAAATGGAACCCGTGAATGAATTGGAAGAAATAATACTCAGTTAAATCTGCACAAGACGAGAAAGGATAGTTAACAAAACAACGAGGAAGGATAAATCAGTAAAACAAAAATTACACAAGTACGAAAGAGACGAGCAAGGATAAAAATTTACAACCGACAACGCCATCCTCGGTGAGGCACTTATCATCATGCAACTTCCATACATCGCACTCATCATGAAATACGAGACCGGGGTGCACCCTCCAGTCCAAAAACCTATTCCCCCTCACAACTGAAACCATGGGCACTAGCCTGTCTAATGGACCAGGCATGATGCCGGCCTAGACATAATATCTCTGATCAGTCTCCAGAGTTGACCAGCACAGAGTGCCTAGCTCGGCGAACTGCCTTAGTCTCTCAATTAATTGGCCACTCCACTCTGGCCTCCACACCTGCTCGGGCACTCCAGGAAGCTTCGATGGAGCAGAAAACTCCCAGCCTTTTCACCTTTCCACCCTTATAATGTGGTTATTCCACCCAGACACCTTGCTCGATATAGGGTAAATGTGTTTGGGCTGATTAGGGTCACTCCTTATCACCACTATCTTCGTATCCTCCTTATAACTTACGGTGAAGAAGTGGTGGAATGCAGACTGACAAGGCTCAAAGCCTAAGCTACGACAAAGAACAATGAAGCCGATGAGGAACCTCACGACGTTGGCACCATGCATAGCCGGGACGGCCTGCATGTCTTCAAGGAATTCACATATAAAAGGGTCTAAGGGAAGACGGAGGCCTAATTGGAACTGTTTGAAGAAAAAGTGGACATGGTTTAAAGAGTACATGAATTCCTCTATTGCCTTCTCGTTTTTTATTGGGACACCGGGGAAGTAGCTAAGTCGGTACTCCTCCCTTGACACCCCATACTTGGAATGGAGTTTCTCTATCATTGGCTCCCCAGCTCTAATAGGTTTGGGCCTAGGGGTATAAATTCTCCCTCGGTTAGACCTACCTCGTCCTCTACCTCGGCCCCCAGCACTGGCTCACTCGGTGAATGCGTCTACTATCCTCCCAAAAGTTGAGGGACTAGCAGGACGAGCAGCACTATTTCTTCTTCCCGTCATGGCTACACAAATAAAATAATTAGGGATCAAAATTTGGCCAAGGCAAAATGGAAGACAAGGATGAGGAAGAGTATCCCTCCTCATCCAAATATGTAAAACCGAGGAGGGGCATTTACCCAACAATGGAGGTCACTCCAAATGGTCAGACTTCAAGTAGTAGAGGTTGATATGGTCATGAATCTCAATCCAACCGTGGAAAAACACAACGTTTGGGGAATCTACATCTACACGGTCAATCCTAAACTGACTTGGGTAATGCACGTCGGTCATAGAAGATTGGTACCTCGTCAGAATCTCCCATATCTCGTTCAAACTCAACTTCATCCACGGCCCATCTATTCTCTGATAAATTCTAAGATTTTGGATATGATAATAATATAAGCATTGGGATTTCTCCTCCACGTTCTCGCCATCTCTAAGGACGAGGAAGGCACAAGAAATTGTTCAATAACAAACCCAAGAAAAGCTTCAGACAAGAACAACAATGTCGGCTCAAGAACACGCCCAAAACATAAACTCAAGAATTTGCAGAAATTAGAAGTAAAGGAAGAAATTATACCTTAATTCGAAAGGTTGATGAAGAAAACACGAGCAAATCAAACACAAATGAATGGATCTGAGCAGCGAAATCAAGAACTCAAGAACAATATGACAGTTTTCAAGCTCTATAATCCTCTCTCAAATGCAAAGGGTGATAAAAGAGTAGAAAAGGCTTAGATTTTTGTTTATATACCTGTAAGTGCTCCAATTTGAGCTTGTTAGAATTTTCGTTAGAAAATTAACGAAAGTTATAACATTTCTAACAATTCCTAACAATCCTAACATTTCTAACAAAGTGAGGGTAAAATGGGCATTGTTATTTAAGGTTAAACCTTAAAAAGAATCTTAAAAAAGAAAAACAAAAGAATAAAACGACAAATAGAAATGCCGGGAAACATAATCGCCGGTCAATTTGAATTTTGAAAAGAAATATTCCCCTTGTCCAAAGCCGGAGCCGCATTTAATGAACAAAGGCACGCCGAGGGGACTTGTCCGCGCGGATGAGTTTGCATTTTCGGGAGGGCTATAAATTGAGCCCTCCAAATACAAAAATAAAGAGGAAAAACACATTTTGCACCGAACCTCTGGCGAAATATAGAGAGAAAACAGTGAGAATTCACTTGAATTGTCACCATTTTCTCTCCAATCTTTCCCAACTCATACTCATCCACTCACTCTCATATTAAAGCCCTAAACACTCATACACTCAAGCCAAACACTCAAGAACACAAGGAAGATTGGTAAACCCTCCTCTTCCTAACCCTAAATCTCAACCACGCATGCATCTTCAAACTACAAAATGTAGTTCTTTCATCTTCTTGCTCTAGATCTAAGAAGATCACCATGGAAGACCATCTCCATGGATGATCTTCTACAAAGATCAAAATTATTTTCAAGTTTTCTTACTTTCTTACAAAGAAAACTCATTTTCAAAACCCTAAAAACCATTTTCAAGCATAAAATCTCATTTTCAAAGGGTAAAAATCCCCTTCCCAAGCAAATGAAATGCTTAGTCCTAATGTACCCCAAGGATGGTTTGGTATAGTTGATTCACCACTAAAATGTCTAGTGATCACTAACCAAAACCTAGGGAAATGGGGACAAGCATGGATGCAAAACCCCCCTTTAAATCATATTTTCTTTCTTGAGAAGTTGCTGTCCAGTAGCAATTTTCTCAGACCTCAGTCCATGGTCTTAATTTTTGGACACAGATGAACTTGGAATTTGGTGTTGACTACAAAATACTTTTTGTAGCCAACATTCAGAGATTTCCAGACATATTTTTACTTTATTTTTTGGGTGAGTAAAACTCCTCTTTTCAAATTTTCTTTCAGAGGCTAGTTCATCAGCTTCTGGGAATCCAGATCTCATATCTGAGGTTTCCAGAAGGTTTTGACCCCTCAAATCTTCTCCAAAATGGAAAATTCCTTCGTACAAATCTTATTTAAGGTGTCTAGAACAACTTTCATTCTCTGAGTTTATCCAGATTATGAAGTTTTAAGACCCTTGAATCCCTTTCAAAATCAAAGGTCCACTGCCTTTTTCATTCTGGCAGAAATGGCTCTCAACTTCAAAAGGTCTTTTGAGTACCAAATCTCAATCCAAAAATCTTCCAAAAAATCATGGGATCAGTTTAAAGTCTTAAAAAGATATCCCAATTTTTACTTTTCTGAGTTTCAACTTATTTTGGCCAAAACACACACACACACACACACACAAATGATTTTCAGCTTGGAAGACTCGTTTTACGAGGCGCGTCGGGTGCACACTAACGTCCTTCCCGACGCGTAACATGACCTCCGAACCTAAATCTCTGATCTCGGGCTTTTTTCAAAGTTTTGGCCCTCAAAATTAAAATGGTGTGGCGACTCCATTTCGTTGATTTTCTTTTAAACAAAAAATGGGAAAATTTTCGGATACACATCATCACAGTGGCGACTCTGCTGGGGACTAAGCTTTTTTTTTAAAAAAAAAAATGGTATTTGGTATATTGGTGGAAACCACTAAATTTCCCGTTATCGCCTCCTAACACGAGTCGGGGATAAATTGTGGTCTAACAATCCCACGTACCGGTATCACCGTTTTCAAAAAAAAAAAGCTTTTGAGGGTCAAGCTTCCGCCCCTGCTTTGAAAATCATTTTTGTGTGTGTGTTGATTTTTGCACAGTTTTCATGTTGTTTTGGCCGCCTCGGAGAAAGTCAAAATTTTGACTGTCGGAATAATGTCCCTAACTGTCGGAATTTTCGTGCTTATGTGCTCATTAAAAATTTCAAAAAAAAATTCAAAAAAAAAAAAGGTTTTCAAAAAAAAAAGAAGAAGAAAATTCTCAAAAAAAAATCATGCATCATATTTTTAAGACTCATAAAAAAATCTCTATTTTACTCAGAAAAAGAATATAGACTGCTTGCACACTACGCGCACGTGACCGTACACTGCACACTACGTCCTTAACCCGGGAAATCCTTGTCGCGGTCCGTTTGGTCTTATTACGCCTCTCGGATGAAGCACAGACTACCCAAACATCCCATGGAGCCTCGTGTCGACCATGCACTTGTCCGTGACACACTTTGTCCGAGACCCGGCTGGTTTTTAGTCCGGGTCCGTGTCATGCCCCGTCCGTGTATAGACCTTTCCTTTCAAGCCTTTGTCGGCATACCGACTCAATATCTTTCGGGACCCTTATCGCCGAAGTTCTCGCCGGTTTTCCGCCGCAGACTTTGACCAAGATATTGACCGGCGCCTTGACTTCTGGCCTCGATCGGCACAAATTATACACCGACTCCCAAAGATTGACACCGAGTCATCAAGGATTAATGAATATTCCATGCCTAATTACGGCTTAACCGACGACAAGTCAAGATCAATTGCGGACATTTATCGCCCAAATCATGCCGACTTTTTGTCGAGCTCCTGACACGATCTTGACTTTGACGTCGCCTTGTCCGTAATTTACATCGAATGCTCGTTAAGACTCGATTACCCGCCAGACTTCTAGGATCGTTTTTCTTTCGGTCGGTGGGACCCGCTTGCCCTATAGGACCCTCGCCCGGGCCGTCCACCCCGGGAGGTCGAAATACAGTGGAATACGAGGGGCTTATAGACGTAGTGACGGGGCCCACCGATCCAGAATCGAGTAGTTTGCGAAAAGAAGAGCAATCTTTTCCAACCGATTAGGTTAATAAAACATGTTTTAAGTAAACGTGAACAAATAACCGCATGTTGTATGAGCCAAAAGCCCAAACACCTACCCTCCTTCCATTCCTGCACATCTCGAACCTTCATGTCCTTTCCCCGCAGCCTCCGCACAAAGCTTGGTTTCGGCACCGGGTCACCGTTTGATCAATTGGGAAGAGTCAAGCGCATCGTCGCCTTCACCGTTTGTTCCGACTCCGGGTTTCGTAATGTCCGCATCGCCCGGTAATGATGGGGATAACGTTGCTCCGTCCTCCAAAATCCCTCGCATGCACTCGCATTGGATCCAGCTTGGTAGAACAGATGAGACTTCGACATGAGGCTCAAATTGATGACCTACGGGGTAGTCGCAAGTCATGGTTTGACTATCGCCTCAATTCCGATGGCACTTTTACCGCAAAGAAGGAAGAGGGTTCTCCTCCTCTTCTTAATAGTCCCTGATACATCAAGATGCTACCCCAAGATTCCTATGTTTCCACCGCCGGGACTCCCGCCCGCCGACTTACAGGCAACCGGCCCCCAAACAGCTAGCCGTGGACGAAAGAGTTCGGTATACCGTCGCTGTCCCCTCTCAAAGTGATGATCCCACAAATATCAGCCCGAGTGATGAAAATCGTGAACAGCTTGAAGAAATATGGTCACCATCAAAGCCCCGGAAGAACGCTGCAACGTACCAGCTCCGGATTGAAGAGGCCACACGCCACTTCGGGACCTTAACAATATCCCAACCGACGGGGCTACCCCGAAAGACAAACATGTGCCCGTTCCCCGACCTCAATATCTCTCATTATCCGGCTGAGTCCAATCACTCGCTACCGATGAGCCCAAGCCAGATCCCCCCACCAGCCCACTCAAAGTCATTCCAAAGACTGCCAACCCGAGGTCCCAAATCCGCCACCAGCCGTAGAACACATTTGGTGGGATATTTGTGACTGTCCCGATTGCCTTGAAAGGGACTATCAGATCGGATACACGAGGACCGTCCTCCTAAGAAAAAGAAAATTTCCTCCCAAAGAAAATTGAAGGAGAGATTCGAGGCCGGTGATAACAAATATGGGAACGCTCGGGGAGCCATCTCGGGGATTTGATTATTATGTACTCTACTCCGCCGCCTTCCCCAAAGCAAAAAGGGGTAAAAGAGCAGTAAAACCTTGCCAACGACGTAATTGAGACTTTCGGATACTGCAGTACCGCAGAACGTAAGTCCAACCCCCTGGGGTCGCCCAAGGTTCGCCTTGTCCAGCTTCCCGAGTATACACCGATGAAGAAAACCGACGCCAGCCGGCGCCCCACTCAATCAACATGTTGATCGGAGATGTCAACCGCCACAAAAGGCATCAAGATAACCTGTGGGCTTCGGCAAAGGCTCTACCTCGCAAGAAAAAGGCACGAAGCGACGTGTTTAATGACTCTCTATCCCGAGACAAGGACCAAATCTATGATCCTCACCTATATGGGAGTATGATCACCTTCGCGATGAAGATTTGCCAAGAGATGTCTCCCAACACAATGAAGCTTTGTACATCACTATTCGGCTCAACACCATGTCACTCCCCGGGGTATTAGTGGACAATGGATCATCGGTAAACGTCCTTCCCTCAGCATGATGAGGGCCCTCCGCATAAATGAAAGGCGCGTGATCCCATCTACCCGGATCGTCAAGGCCTACGACGGTTCGTCTCGCCCCATTCTGGGACAAGAACTCGGGAACTCGGTACGAAACCCAAATGGTGCCCGCAAAGTTCCATGTAATGGATATCCTCCGAGTTCACAAACTCTACTAGGGCGCCCCTTGGTTGCATCACATGAAAGCCATAGCCTCCACTCTCCACCAATGCGTCAAATTCATCAACCGGCAGGGAGACCTTGAAGTCATAAGGGGTGACAGCTTCCTCATAGGGAATGAAGTCAAACAATAGCCAAGAACGCCCACGCCAAACACCGGCTACATCCTTCAAGAGGCAAGTCTCGCCAAAGATCCTTTGGAATCCAAATGATGCCAACTATGTCGACACACTCAAGCGAGCGTACTCCGAAGAAGTTCGATTCATCAAATTTAATTGCTATTTCCAACACTTCGAGGCGTACCGGAAGGAAACGCCGAACACCGCCATGATACAGCACACAAGTCCCCGGTCCTCAATCACGCATTTGTCGCATTCCGCAAACCCATTCTTCGCCTCGCCGGCGAGGAGATTTTCATGATAAAAGTCAGCAAACACCGATGCACTCGGCTCGAATCTATGAACGTCGTGTGGGACGTCCTCCTTGTCAACTACCCGCCGAGCCTTTCCGCTCGAGTATGGGACATGAGATTTTTCTAGCAGCTCACCGAGACGCAATACGCCCTTACATCCGGATTGAGCGGTCGATTGTGACGAAACGGAAATCCCTGTGATCGAGGAAGATCCCTACATCCACATGCTCGCCTTTCGACGCCAAACACAATTGATTCGGTTCGCACAAAGAGATGATAGCAACGATCAAGAGGGAGCACAGAGACCATGCCTTTCCCGGGTTGTGAAGCCACCGACGCCGATGCCGCTAAAGAATTGGGAAACTCTCTCAGCCCGTCCGCGACCAAAGAGGAAATGATCACCAAGCTTGGATTGGTCCCCCGTCCTTTCGTGTCAACCTTGTAAAGTCCTCCGAGTCTCTCATTGTTGAGTTCGAGTCTCTCGAGTCGTCCGATGGCCTTACGCCCGAAGACTACGAGTCCGTAGCGAACGTTGTATTCCCCTTCGTCTTCAATGAAATGATGAACCTTTCGAGTATCCCTTAATTGCCGCTTTAACTAATGATGAATTAACTAATAATCTAAAAAAACAGCTTAATAACGATTCACTAGATGAAGAGGCGTACACATTAAATGAACAATATATCAAAGAAATCTTTAAGCAAAGTTGTCCTAAAGAGGAAAATCGAGCCCAAGCCGCCGAAGAGATTTTGACGAGTGTGAATCTGGGAACCGCGGAAGAGCCTAAAGAAACGCAGATTGGTAGTTTCTTCGAAGGGATTGAAAGGGATGCCCTAATCGAGCCGCTAAAAGAATTCGTGGATGTGTTCGCATGGTCCTATAAAGATATGCCAGTGCCTCGATCCTTCCATAGTTGAGCACCGAATACCGCTCGACCCGTAAGTCAAGCCGCAGCGTAAGCTAAGAAGAATTAAGCCCGAATGGTCCTTACAAGTGAAAGAGGAAATAGAAAAGATGCTCAGAGCAGTGTTTCATCAGTGGTCATTGAATACCCAACATGGTCAGTCCAACATAGTGACGGTGACTAAGGCCAACGGAAAAATCCGATGCCGCGTAGACTTCAGTGGATCTCGAACAAAGCTACCCAAAAGACGATTTCCCGCCAAACATCGACATTTTGGTAGATTCCACGGCCAACCATGAAGTCAAATCCTTCGTCGACGGTTTTGCCTGGCCACAACCAAATCAAAATGGCGTAAGAAGATCAAGCCAAAACAGCCTTTCACAACCCTCGGGGCACATACTGCTACACGGCCATGCCATTCGGACTAAAGAATGTCAGCTACGTATCAAAGGGCACCACATGCTTTCCATGACATGATCCACAAAGAAATTGAGGTCTATGTGGACGACATGATAATACATTCCAGAGGATCGATGGCCAAAGACTTTGTTGATTTGAGAAAATTCTTCGGCCGCCTCCGAGACCACAAAGATGAGACCGAATCCACCAAGTGCACTTTCGGTGTAAGACGAGGTAAGGTGCTAGGATATATGGTGACGTAACGGGGAATCGAAGTAGATCCCCGTAAAATCAAGGCGATAGTTGAAATGAAGCCACCCCGACACCGACGTAAGTGAAATCCTTCATGGGAAGATCGCAATACATAAGCCGCTTTGAATCACCGACCTCGATCCGCGAGCCGATCTTCAAGTTGATGAAGAAAAATGCCTACACGTAATGGACCCTGCATGTCGCCTTGCCTTTCGAACGTATTAAGGCATACCTTGTGAATCCCCGATTCTCTCGCCCACCACATCGGCAAAGCCACTCTTGCTATATCTAACTCGTCACTATACAAAGAATTTGGGCTATGCTAGCTCAAGAGAAGAAAGATTCCAAAGTCGAAAACGCCATCTATTTCGTAGCGTAAAGCTCCAAGGAAGCGAACTCAATTACTCGCTTGCGAGAAGACTTGCGCAGTTTGGTCCGGGTAGTGGGAAAGTTGAAACACTACATGCAGCCTCACCCGATACATCTTGTCTCAAGAATAGACCCCATCAAATATCTCGTTCGACAAGCCTTCCATCTCCATGAGGTTGGCAAAATGGTCGTTCTTTTTGGCCGAATATGACATCACTTATGTTTCAAGGAAATCCGTAAAAGGACGCATAATGGCGTAACATCCGCCGATTTCCCAAGTGATGAGTCCCGAGGACTCGAACCTCAATTTCCCGATGATGGAATCTTCGCTCTAGAAGGAGAAAATCGCTGCAACTCTTCTTCGACGGGCGTCAAACAAAAGGGGGAACGGGATAGGAATGCTTCGGTCGATCCTACCGACGAACACACCCCCATAGCAGCAAGGCCGAACTTCAAGTCACCAACAACGCCGCCGAATATGAAGCTTGCATAGCCGGGTTGAAGCCGCCTTGAAAGAAATATCAAGGAATTGAGGTGTATGGTGACTCGCCCTCATCATCAATCGTGTCTCTAACAAATGGAAGACCGTGGATCCGGGTTTGCGTAAGTATCATGCTTACATGGAAGAACTAGTGGCTCAATTTAAAGAAATCGCTTTCATTACCTCGCCAAGAGACCGAAACAAAGTTCGCAGATGCTCGGCTACACTAGCCTCTCTTGTCGAAATACCCGAAGGAAAGTCTCGTTAAACCATTCGTAGTCGGGAGAAGAGAAAACCCCGCCTATTGCTTCGAAATTGAAGCGGAAGCCGAACCGATCAATGATCCCCGGTACACTCGTATTTACCAAGACCAAGGATGGCGAGGCCTCTTTCAAAAATGAAGATGGGAATATAAAGAAGGAATCAAAGCAAAAAGTCTCTCACTCCGAAGCGCTCGCCTCCCATTATGTTCTTTTGGGAAATATGCTATACAAGAAGCGTTATCAAGGCCCCCTCCCGCGATGTATCGCAAACAAGAGGCTACCGAACTCATGAAAGAAATACATGGTGGTACTCGCGGCCCTCACATGAATGCTCGAGCTCGATGCAAATCATACCGAGAATGGGGTACTTTTGGATCTCCATGGAAACCGATCGCATCCAAGCTGTCAAAAGCCGCGACAAATGTCGCCGATACTCAAATCTTAATCACTTGCCTCCTCACGAGTTATACCGCATGACAACCCCTCGCCTTTCGTCACTGGGGAATTGATGTCATAGGCAAAATCACACCATCAGCAAGAACGGCCACGAGTTCGTCCCCGGTAGCCGTGGATTATTTCACCAAGTGGGTTGAAGCAAAGTCCTACAAAATCCTCAACTCAAAGAAAGTTGCCCTCTTCATCAAAGAAAACATCATGTGCGTATACGGGTTGCCACCGAAATCATCTCGTATAATGGATCCCACTTCAAGGGGAATGTGAAAACCGCCGGCGGAATTCCGAATAACCCGTCACAAGTCATCTCCCTACAGCCCCAAACCAACGGAGCCGTCGAGGCAAAGCAAACAAGACTCGAAAATATCATCCGGAAAATGGTCCGTCCAAGGCGTAGATTGGCCCGAGAAGTTACACCTGGCACTCGGGGCTACGTAACATCGGGCCGAACGGCAACCGGGAAACACCTTGCTCCTCACATACGGAATGGAAGCCGTACTCCCAATCGAGCCGGAAATACCTCGCTCCGTATACCGCCGGAAAGCCAGATCAACGAGGTCGAATGGCTCCGCAGTCGCCATGACGAATTGGCCCTACTAGACGAACGCCGATTGAAGGCCATGGAACACATCCGAGCCTACCAAGGAAGAATGGCTAGAGCCTTCGACAAGAAAGTAAAGCATCGGGAGATCCGAGAAGGTGATCTCGTTTTAAAAGAAAAGCCCCCATCCGTATCAACCCCTCGGCAAATGGGAGCCTCGTATGGGTCGGGCCATATGTCGTCCGTAAGATCTTCTCCGAGGAGCCATGCAACTTGCGTGCACTCGACGGAATCCCTTTGTACACCCAAAGGAATGGTGACAAGCCGCGCAGATACTACGCGTAAAACAAAAAAAGAAAAAAAAAAAAAAAAAGAGTGCTAAAAGAGTAATACCCAACTAGGTTGAAACCCGAAAAGGGCGGCCTAGGTAAAAAACAGTGGTTGCACAAAAAAAAAAACAAAAAAAAAAAACAAAAAAAAAAAAACAAAAAAAAACAAAAAAAAAAAAAAAAAAAAAACAAAAAAAAAAAAAAACAAAAAAAAAACAAAAAAAAAAAACAAAAAAAAAAAAAAAAAAAAGAGTTCACCAAAGTTGAACTACGAAGACCCGAGCTCCTCAAAATGAGGGGAACGTAGGCAACCGGAAACGGTTCGGTCTAAAGCACAAATAAAAGCCATACTTTGGCATCAATACAATTGATCGACCATGAAAGCGTCTCGAAAACTCTAAAGCAATTCAAATATTCATTACAAGTTAAAAGCTCTTTGATGAGTCTAAGCCCGATTCATTCCTACAACCGGCAACCTCGCTAAAAGAAAACTAAGATACATAATCAAACTAATGTGTCTCGCCATGACAAGAAAGGGATACTGAAACCTCAGAGTCACTCCAAGCCACTCGCATCGGCCTCTCCCCTCTTCTTCCCCTTCGAGTCTTCTTTTTCCGAACAGAAAATGTCGTGTTCCTCCTACCAAGCTCGTATAGGGAACAGGTCTATCAAACCAGCCTCCGTCAGTGGCCTTAGTAGCCCTAGCGTCATCCCTCATCTCCCGTAGCCTAGCCGGTAGCATAGGAGCCCTCCTCTCCGTCTCTTGACGTAAGCCTCATAATCGGTCACGCCGTCTCCGCTCCCCGCGAGGGTTGGCCCTCGCCTCGGCCCTCCTCCTCTCGTAAACAACAGTCCTCCGCACCCACAATGGCCTCACGCCGTCTCAAAATAGCCACCCGAGTCTCTCCTGCATGCCTCTCATACCAATCCAGGTACCAAGTGGTCAGAACACCGGTCTCTGACGCCCGAGAATGACCCGAGGAGGAAAGGCATCATACCTCCATGCTCGGGAAAGAAATGGAAACACCGAGGGATCATCCATAGAAACAGAGCCACCACCCCGGTGGCTATATCATCAAAGCCCTCCAAAGGAACCTCGCTCCAAGCCAAACTGTCTCAGTAACTAAAGCCGGAATATAGAAGCTAGACCGAGAAAGCCCCTAAGCATGACCACGGAGACCCATCCTCAAGCACTCGCGAGTCTCCACCCGCCAACAAGGCACCGACCATCTCGATATCTTCACCCGCGACCCGCCATCCAACGCTCCCACGAGCCCCGATCATCAAAATCTACATCAACACCTCTCCCGGCAAAAGTCCAAGGCCCGATCATATCGAGGTTTCCCGAAGAACCCCCAAACGCTCCATCGCCCACAGGTCAAGAGGAACGGGCCGCCTCGCGCATATACCGCCTTCCGGTAGCTAATGTCGAGAGCATGAAAAGTCTCCCCGTAATCAAAGGAACGACATCTCGCCTGTGCGACAGCCGAACGACAACATCCAAGCAGAGACCGATGGCAAATCCCAAAGGAATAGACCATGAACAGGGTGCCAAACATACAAAGTGCAAAGGCATCCCAATAGGCATCATCTACCAAACCTAGGCCCCTAAATCTGTCGGGAAGACCGGAAATATCGAAATGATCGGACCGCGGATCATACCTTGCGCTTTCCTCCGGGGAAAGATGAAGGAGGACGCACAATCTGTCGCCAAAAGAAGCCCTCCGGCAAAGGGAACCGCTATCTCTTCCACCTCCGACCTCCAAGCAAGGCCCGAAATTCTTCGACAATGGAACAATCTCGTTGAAGGAAAGGCAAAAGACATGCCTTCTAGTATCCCAAAACGAAGAAGAAGCTCTTAAGAGGTCATAATCCGAACCAATTCTTTGAGAGACCACAAGCATCGTATCTTGTACCTTTCTTCAAAGAATGATCTTCTCCCGTGCATAATCTCCCTACACCACTCCTTGAACTTTTCAAAGAACAACATTTGCCTTTCTTTGGACAATTTTGGAGAATTTTTGGCCATTTCCATGGTTTTTCTCTTCTCTCCCGAAATTCCAAAGTGAGTTTGAACTCGAAGAAGATGAGGTTTCAATGACATTTATGGTCCAAACCATATCCAACCACCGAAATAAATGAAAATCTGCCGATCTTGACCCTATCCGCGCGGATACAAGATTGTCTTTCCAAAAAATCTGCAATGTACCAAGCCGCTACACCAAAAGAGGAATATTCCGTCCCGTTGCTCGAAACCCGTGCAAAAAAAACCTCCCCAAACCAAATTCATATACCAAACACCCTTGCAAAAAAAAAACCAAGGCTCATGCAACACTCGCATTCATACTGTATTGCATTCATAAAATAAAATCCTAAATTATTACATTCAAAAAAAAAAGAGTGTGCATAAAAAAAAAAACAAACAAACATAAATAAAATCCTAAATTATTACATCCAAAAAAAAAAAAATGTGCATAAGCTGTACAAATCTAAATCTCAATCTCAAATCTCAAAAAAAAAAAATCAATCGGAGTCTCCAAAGCCGATGTCTCCCCGCCCTCTGCGACTCGGCCCGCTCCTCAGAGCCCCGAAAATCTCGGGCTCGTAATCGTCCTCGTCTCCGCAAAGAGGCTCATCAGACCAACCGGCACGCTCCGATAGGGCAAGCCGAGATCTCGCGAAAAATCGTATCCGAAGGTGAAGGCGTCGGACTCCCGGACGTACGAAGACGACCCGCCATGCCGCCAAACGTGTCCCCGCCCGTGTGGATCCCCGAGAATGACGTGATCCGAAGGCGCACGCGCTGGGATCAAGGAGAGGAGACAAAGGAGTCTCTCGAAGAAGTCTCCGAGCGAATAGGGAAGCTCTCCCGTCTCGATGTGCGCCGGCCGTGGTCGCCTCGCTCTAGCCTCGAGGAGCCCCGCAAGCGACCATCCTCCCGATGAATCTCTTGGCCTCGATCACTTGCTTCGCGCCTTCTCGACGACCACCTCCGAAAACCGCACAAAAGCAAAAGCGTCAAAAAAAAAGAAGTGATGCTAAAGATGATGAAACAAAAGAAAGAAAAGAAGGGGAAAAGGTGAAGCCATACCTTCATACTCCTGACGAGGCCGGAAAGCTCGTGGAAGTCGCCGCCGAGGGATCTCGCACCCTCAATCGGACTCCCATCCCGGGATATAGGAAAATCCGTCCGAGGGTACCGCGGGATCCCAAGCCCTCCCTATCCGTAACCCGAGGCATCCTCGCCTCCTCAAGACGAATGTCGCATATGGCTCAATCGCCACGAAATCCGAGAAGTGCCGGCCGGCCTGCAATCATCCCAGTCACTGACCGATCGCTTCGGGTGCATCATATCGGCGGGAGGCTCCACCGGTGTCCTCAAAGGCGAGTTCACGCTATGCCGGCGCGTCACCCTCTCTCCTGCATAATATGCATCGCAGTCGACCCCTCAAAATCCTCCGCCGCACAAACCCGCATCTCGCCGCTTCAACCGCGCCACCTCAAAGCGATCCTGTGGGAAGAATATCATCCCCTCATCCGTCTCGGCCTCCGTCAAAGGAAGGCAATCCGCGCACCCGAGAGTCGTACGCCCCGGAGCTTATCTTCTCCCGGCATGCTTGGACCAAGACCGCATGGCCGGATACGCCCGACGTACTCCGCCGCCGCCGCCACATCGTGACGTGGAAAACTCCAACGCCCATACCGCGAAAGGTAAAAATCCAATCAATCCAAAGGCAAAAGAAAAGTGCGTGCTCAAAAAAAAAAAGGAGGGAAAGCAAAAAGAGAGCTTATACCTCCAGTGGCAAACTCAAAGCAAGATAAAGAGCTCACAGCCTTCCGACTGTACCTATCAAGAGCAAAATAAAGCTCGCCACCTCGGCCTCTCCCCACGAGACATCTCCGCCGTCTCCATGTCCTCCAAGGACCTCAACAAGGCAAAGACTCGCCGTCCCTCAA
Organism: Adenophora triphylla var. japonica; assembly: GCA_022495995.1. NCBI lineage: Eukaryota > Viridiplantae > Streptophyta > Magnoliopsida > Asterales > Campanulaceae > Adenophora > Adenophora triphylla. The sequence continues at coordinate 69,597 of JAFEMH010007865.1, forward strand.
AGATGTCCAAAGAGCGTGCTCGAAAAGCAAACCACAAGAAGGCCCCGGCAACTGACGGCGCCATCCTCTCCTCCCCACCTCATAACTCGCTATGGTCTCCACGATCTTGCCGTAGACCACGGCATACTCCATCCCCATCCCCTTTTTTGGGAATAGGGGAAAATCCTGTAAGAGCCCGCGCAGACGCATCGCCGTAGCCATCCCGCCACTCAATGCCGCGTCCATTAAAGGACAGCCCGTAATCGCAAAGATAGCCTGGAGGGCGTAACCGTAGCCTCGCCCTGTAAGAAGTGGAAGGTGCGGGTCGCGTCCCACCAATGCCGCGCCGCAGCAAACATCAAGCTCTTGCTTCTAGGGAACTTGACCAGCCCCTCAAGCACTCGACAAACTCCCAAAGCCCCGTCTCGACAACGATCCGTCTCTGACTCGGCAAAGCTCCTCGGCCCGCATTCGGAAGCCGGTCCCACAAGTCAATCACTGACTCCACCGATCCTCGAGTCTTCATTTTGTTCACCGCCCGTCACAAAACGGTTTCCGCCCCGCAAAAAAAAAAAGAGAGAAAATGTCAAAAAAAAATTGCATTTGCATTTGCACAAAAAAAAAGGGCATACACATGCATTAAAAAAATTTCGACAAAGATAACAAAGATACAATGAGCATAGCCCCATTTTTCTCGCATAAAAGAAAATGAAGCTTTTCAAGAAAGTCCCAATGCATTCATCAAAAAAAAAGATGCATTCTCCTACTAAGTAAAACTCCGTCCCATTTTCATAAAATAACATGCATACCATCTATCATCTCAAAAAAAAAAAAAATTTTGCATACATGCATATCATCCATCTTACATGCAACGGGAGGAAAATCCGTCCCACTTTTCAAAAATAAAAATCCTAAACATACATACATCTCATATTGGCAAAATGCCCATTCTTTTCCAAACAAAATGCATGCATTGCATCATTCATCAATATCAATATTCAATTTCAAAAAAATCATCATCATCAACATGCAATATTCAATTTCAAAAAAAAAAATCACAATTTTCGAATTTTCACATGCAATTTTCGAATAAAAAAAAAATGGCGAAAATGCCAATTCTTTTTCCCAAGCAAAATGCACATTTTGGGCTACTCACATAATCATCAAGATTCAAAGACAATGAACATGCAATATTCAATTTCAAAAAAAAAAAAAAATCACCTAAAATTCAAATTTCAAACAAGAAATCAACAAAGGGATCAAAGGGTTTCAAAGTATACCGTTCGAGATTCGAATCCGAAGCCCAATGTTGCCAAGCACGGGTAATGCTCCTCCGCAACCGATTGCGAAAGATTGTAATGCCTCCTCATCCGACGAGCTCCACCGCCTCTCCGCTACCGGGCCACGCCCTGACCTTGAAAAGCGCCTTCCCCGTGTTCCATTGCTCGAAAATCGAAGAAAATCGGAAGATTTTTGAAGCTTTTTAGGCCAACAATGGCGGATTCCTTCTCTCTCTCTCTCTCGCTCTCTTTTCAAAACCGAATGGGAAGAAGAAAAGGGCGTCGGCCCTAATTAATACCCCCGATTTTCAAACCCTATCCGCGCGGATAGGATTGCAAGGGTCAAATGACCCTTTGCCCCTTAAAATTCCAGACTCGCAATTCGCCCCAACTTGACAGAGTTAACCAAAGTTAACCAAAGTCGCCCCTTGTCAAGAAAATCTTCCCTGCTAGCCAAACGTAAGACCGAGTGCCCCGAGAAAGATAACGAGATCCCGTATCTTTCATCAAAATCATCCCCTAGCCAAACGTAAGACCGAGTGCCCCGAGAAAGATAACGAGATCCCGTATCTTTCATCAAAATCACCCCTAAGCCAAACGTAAGACCGAGTGCCCCGAGAAAGATAACGAGATCCCGTATCTTTCATCAAAATCTTCCCCTAAGCAGTCAAACGTAAGACCGAGTGCTCCCGAGAAAGATAACGAGATCCCGTATCTTTCATCAAAATCACCTCCCTAAGCCAAACGTAAGACCGAGTGCTCCCGAGAAAGATAACGAGATCCCGTATCTTTCATCAAAATCATCCTATAGCTCAAACGTAAGACCGAGTGCCCCGAGAAAGATAACGAGATCCCGTATCTTTCATCAAAATCACCTCCTAAGCACAAACGTAAGACCGAGTGCCCCGAGAAAGATAACGAGATCCCGTATCTTTCATCAAAATCTTCCCCTAGCCAAACGTAAGACCGAGTGCCCCGAGAAAGATAACGAGATCCCGTATCTTTCATCAAAATCATCCCCTGCAGCCAAACGTAAGACCGAGTGCCCCGAGAAAGATAACGAGATCCCGTATCTTTCATCAAAATCATTCCCCTAGCCAAACGTAAGACCGAGTGCCCCGAGAAAGATAACGAGATCCCGTATCTTTCATCAAAATCTTCCCCTAAGCCAAACGTAAGACCGAGTGCCCCGAGAAAGATAACGAGATCCCGTATCTTTCATCAAAATCTTCCCTGCTAGCCAAACGTAAGACCGAGTGCCCCGAGAAAGATAACGAGATCCCGTATCTTTCATCAAAATCTTCCCCTGCAAGCCAAACGTAAGACCGAGTGCTCCCGAGAAAGATAACGAGATCCCGTATCTTTCATCAAAATCTTCCCTAGCCAAACGTAAGACCGAGTGCCCCGAGAAAGATAACGAGATCCCGTATCTTTCATCAAAATCTTCCCCTAGCCAAACGTAAGACCGAGTGCCCCGAGAAAGATAACGAGATCCCGTATCTTTCATCAAAATCTTCCCTGCTATGCAAAACGTAAGACCGAGTGCCCCGAGAAAGATAACGAGATCCCGTATCTTTCATCAAAATCTTCCCTAGCCAAACGTAAGACCGAGTGCCCCGAGAAAGATAACGAGATCCCGTATCTTCATCAAAATCTTCCCTACAACAAACGTAAGACCGAGTGCCCCGAGAAAGATAACGAGATCCCGTATCTTTCATCAAAATCTTCCCCTAGCCAAACGTAAGACCGAGTGCCCCGAGAAAGATAACGAGATCCCGTATCTTTCATCAAAATCTTCCCTAGCCAAACGTAAGACCGAGTGCCCCGAGAAAGATAACGAGATCCCGTATCTTTCATCAAAATCATCCCTAAGCAAGCCAAACGTAAGACCGAGTGCCCGAGAAAGATAACGAGATCCCGTATCTTTCATCAAAATCTTCCAACCCCTAGCCAAACGTAAGACCGAGTGCCCCGAGAAAGATAACGAGATCCCGTATCTTTCATCAAAATCATCCTCCTAAGCAAGCCAAACGTAAGACCGAGTGCCCCGAGAAAGATAACGAGATCCCGTGATCTTTCATCAAAATCATCCCTAAGCCACAAACGTAAGACCGTAGTGCCCCGAGAAAGATAACGAT